>JALIZH010025192.1:0-17710 GCA_030522465.1 Rhipicephalus appendiculatus | reverse complement strand
CCTGTCGTCGAGCGAAAGGCGCATCTGGAGGTAGGAGCCGAAGGAAGTTGCATGGTTCCGGTAGTAAATGCGTAAAATAACTTACTGGGCGTGGTCACCCACGCTCGTGCGGCGCGTCCCTACTCGGGATTAGCAGACTTTTATTGCGATAGCAATTATATGGACACTCTCGGCTGATTATTTAGCCGTCATGTCCCGTATATGTATATGTATATTTATATATATAAGTAAAAGCCACGAAGGAAAAAAGTCACAGTTTCACCGCAAGGGTGAAGCAATGAATGCGATAGCAAAAAATTGTAATGTTATACGAAGTGAGGCTGGCAGCTAACTCTTTTTGGATCCGATCTCACGCAACTCTAGAAAACGCTTGTTTAAGAGAATTCTCTTCGCGTTGAGAGCGCACCACGTAGAAGGGTACACCGGCCCCCCGCTGTCGGCCGCCGAGAAGGGGAGATGAGAAGGGGAGATAAAGCGCGCGCCCGCGCCCGCGCTCGTAAAATCGAACGTCGCCCCCCCCCGCCCGCTGTCGGCCGCCGAGAAGGGGAGATAACGCGCGCGCCCCCGCTCGTAAAATCGAAGGTCGCTCGAGGGACCCCCCCCCTCGCGGCTTTTCACGCTCACGAACGACGGGCGGGCCCGGTTATATATATACATATACATATACGGCAAAAATGACGCCGACGCGGACGCCGACGCCGACGGCGAAAACCAGACGCGAGTGTCCATATAATTGCTATCGCAATAAAAATACCCGCGGGTAACAGTGCGGGAGCGGCTGCTGAAGTGCACATCAAACAAGCCGGCCCACCTCCGTCGCTCCGAGGCGTATGCGATAAGATCCTCCCGCCTGTTCGACGAGCCGGGGAATGCTCAAGAAAGGAAACGCCCCGCGCGTCTTTAACAAGCGTGGTAAGACGCGAGGGGGGGGGGTGTCCCTCATGCAGCCACTGCGACCTTTGGTTTTACGAGCGCGGTCGGCGCGGGCGCGCGCGTTATCTCGCAATCTCAGCAGCCGACAGCGGGCGGCTGGCTCCAACGTGCTCCGCTCACAACGCGAGGACATTGTGCGAACAGTGTCCCTGGAGCGGCCGTATGCTCTTAAACCAGCATTTTGTGGAGTTGCGTGAGATCGGATCCAAAAGAGTTAGCTGCCAGCCTCACTTCGATCAACATTAGAATTTGTTGCCATCGCATTCACTGCTTCACCCATGCGGTGAAACTGTGACTTTTTATATACATTTGCTCATGCCCTTCATCACCAAGTTGCGTTGATGCCATATACGGCACGAAGGTCATTTCTCTCGCTGCAGCGACCACTTTTTCTAAAGGAACAAGGGGCTAGCCTTACTTAGCACAGGATTCTAACTTTGTGTACGATATTCCAATGTGCGTGAGCGTGTGTGTGTCTGCGTGGAGCGGGACTGAAAGTATGTACAAGTGTAGCTAGGTATAACTCATCCTTATTTCACATGCTCTAAATGAGCCATGTGCGTGACTTTAGCGCAAAATCCTCTCCCCAGTTTTACGAAACCAGCTAGCTCCAAAAAAGATTCGAACTAGCTACGCTCAGGGCGGCGAAAACTTGCTACTTGGAATTCTGGCATGTTACCTCCTCAACGCTTCTCACCAGTGTGAACTTTCGAAGGAAGATAGTGTAAACCTCGCTCAGTCTCATTCCGTTTTTTTCTGGCGAAGCGCCGGTTACCGTCAGGCACGATTGCAACATGCCGTGGTACGACTCCCTGGCGAAGCATCCAAATGACGATCCTTTCGTGCCAGCCCAGCTGACTGTCCCATGTTGGCGAGAAGAACTCTGCGCGGGAAAAAAACAGTTTTCAGGTGACTTCCTCATGGCGAATAATTTGTTCTTAAGTAACACTTCCTCATAACAAAGTCGTCACGTTGGAAAGCTGCCCATCAAAATAATTTATGACTATAAGTAACTATTATCCTGGGACGTCTAACTAAACCCTACTGAGGGAGCAAAGGGGGCTGGCATCTATTACCAGCCTTTCTGTCAAAGTAGACTCGCGTCGCCAGGAAATTGTTGGTGTAGGAAACGTGTTCAAACAAATTAGTCCTTCTTAGGGTGAAAACCTTATACGTCTCATCAGTGACGAAGTTTCTGAGATTCGACGGGACCTCAGAATACTTCGCGAGACCTTGCCAACCGCGTCGGTTTTAACCCGAGTGTTGAAAGAAACAACGCAAAATCTAAGGAATAAAAGTACGATAAAAGTCACGACATTGTTACGTCATGCTGGCGTCTATATGATGTCACATGATACCCAGTTGCATGAAATCTCCACTAGACCGATCGTGGAGACTGTGCAAAACCATCTAAGATGCAGAAGGCTTGCAATGACGCACATCCCTGAGGCAGTCCAAAACTGCTCTAGGTGTAAGAAGCTTTCAGCGGTGGGAGGATCAATACAATACCACAGATGGAATAGGCAGAGAAAAATAAGATGAATTTCGCCTCCTGGTCTTAGGAATATCAATAAATGACCGTATGATTCTTAGGTTAGAAAGAAATCCAACTATGTCCAACGACTACCTATAGTTGAGTTGATGTTCTATTCATCTATGTGAGGCCACCATATTCTTGATCTTTCTTAAACAGTAAGTACGAACATAAGAAGCGAGGCAGCTGCACTTCATTGCAGACTTGACGAGTTCGAAGACAGGTCAAGTCGATATGACTTCATCTTATGTAATATTGTTGACGGTACTTCCGAAAACAGGGCATGGAGCGAAAACAAATATAATCATAGACATTGAATCACAGAAATCTTGAGCTTGACCTGTCAGATGAGCCAGTACAACGGGCCACAGGATCTTCAAAAGTAAACGACAACACTATTCCTCAGAAGTTTCATTCATGAAACGTTTGAGTTAGCGGACAGTTTTTGAGGGCAGCTTCAACCCACCGGGAAAAGCTGAGCGAATATGGTAAAAAATTTCCACAGCCATACCCGATATGCGTAGACAAATTACATAATAATAAAGCACCTGTGCGCATTGCCATCTCACCGACCGTATGTGCCAACACTGATACGACGAATTGCGCAACACTGGTGACATTTAAATCGCTTCCTACGTCTCCGATTCATACGCTGTAGTTAACGTATTGTATCCACCCGGCTATTACGAACGCAATCTGCCATTCGAGTGTACTTTTTATATTCCAATCTAGGTCATGTAGGCAATAGCAGCGATGGCTTATCATCTAACATTTACACATTTTGCGCGCATGTTGTACAACTAACTGAAATGTGGGTTGCTTCAGCGGTTGCTAACTTTATTGTACTGCTCTCCGTATAAACTGAAAAATATGATGACACTTTTAGACGGTTATCTATAGGTACTTTGGATACTCTCGTTTCAAGTCTTGAACGTATGTTACCAACCGCCGGTATGTTCAACATCGTTTTGTAAGGAAAGCATAATGTCTCTAATAAGTTAACTGTATAGGTTCTGAAATGCCAATATTTGCGGGTTCTTTAATTTACATGCTAATTTACAGGACTAGTGGCCCGCCAAGCCTTTCGACGTACTTCGTGGAATACTGGTAACCTTTAAGTATTTGTATGGATTTCAGCCTTACGCAACTTGTCATTCAGCCCCTTTGTCGCTCATGTCATTTTGCTATTGCGCTAGATTCGCTGCAGGATTTGTCCAGACTGGTCTTCTCTCCTGGCCTAAACGATCATAGCTTCGTTCACTGCAGTACTCAGAACTGTGCGTCTTGCAAGAATCACGATAGATTTATTAATGATGCAAGAAAATTAATATTTCTGCAATAATAAATGAATTAGGCTTTATGCAAACTTATTTACAGTAGCACCATTATAGAAAACAGTACATATTTAAAGAAAAATTTCGGCAGATGCTACGCTTTGTGGGAGTCGGTTTCACGCGAAGCAGTCGGTGAGTAACTGTCTATGCTGCATTTTTTGGCTTTCAGCCAAGCGTTACCAGGTGGATCGACGGGTTTTTCCAAGTGTAGTAGCTGTGTGCACATCATGGGCTTACCAAGAACATCGATTACATTGGCATTTAAAGGGTAAGTTATGGTCTGACGTAACGTCAGCACTCACGTTACAGCACAGACGTTGGTATTATGGAAACGAAGTGCACTTTACAGTGGGATGACGCGAATATTAACGCGATAGCGTTAAAGAGCTCGTTTCGCAGAAATTTCGGCGTCGGCGTCGTTGGTTGTGAGCGAAAAATCATCATCTTGTCTGTGACCGAAAAATCGAGAAAGATGCAAATAAAATAAATAATAAAAATTCTGGGGTCCGAGTGAGGATCGAACCCGGGTCGTCCGCGTGGCAAGCAGGTGTTCTACCACACAGCCATGCCTCTGCTTGGATATACTGTGAAAATAACTTCCTCTGCTTGGAAATGCAGTGAAAATAACTTGCATGCTTCGCAAACGCAAGCGTCCTATATATATAGGCGTCGCAATATAACATGTAATATCCCAGGAATATTGCGCGGTACAAGCGTAAATTGCCATCGGGCGTCAGAATATGTGACTATCATAACGATTCCATAGTTTAAAGCCAGCCACCCATTAGAAACGGCACACACCTTACTGCGCGTATTCCCTTAACACCACGTAGTGGGTGCATAGCAAGTTCAAAAACATTTCCCACATTTGCGCGCATAATTTCTCCTGGTTTAAACCATACTACCCATTACATAGTATGCACTAAGTGATTGAAGTACGCAGTTGCGACGGGATATCGCTATCGCGTTCAACTCTTAAAGGCGAAGCTTAAGGGTCCCCCCAATTTTTAGACGTATATTTCATTAGCGTATTCCTCCGTCGTCGAGGAACGCTTGAATGTAGCTTGCGAAATCACAGGAATAGAATGTAATGTACCTTCTAAAAAAGCGGAGCGAACACTGGAACCATAATTGACGTTAACCCGACACGACGACTGCATCACAGGGGTAAATATGTGATGTTGACATAAAACTTTGTTATAAAATTAGATGGCCAGCCCTGCAACCATAACTGACCTTGCGCCGATATCACGCCCACCTAGGGTCTTTTTCCAAAGCAGTTTCAAGACATAGCAAGGCTCTGTAGTTGAATACCTGAGTGCCACGCAGAACGCTTGAGTTGGATTCCTGCTAGTATCCTGATTTTTATTCTTTGCATTCGTTGGGTCAACGCTGCCTATGTCGGTTTTTCTTAACGCTCTCGCACTTACATTACCAATGTCTGTTCTCGCCGTTCCTGGGATATATACTGTGAATTACGAAGGATATATACTGTCAGCCACCTGTGGTGCATCCCCGCTGACCGCGTCCCATGGTTTACGGGCATGTGCTACACGTGTCTCGAGTAAAGGTTTGACGACGTAAGCGACATCATTTTAATGTTATTAATTTCCTCGCCAGGTAGTCATATTCGACAAACCTTGTTACCCTCCCATACGAATTTTCATCTAGACGGAGTTCTGGAGGCGATCACTAGAGTACCCAGACGTAGGCTGTGAAATAGGTAGATGGAAACGGAATGTGCTTCGGGTTCTCTAAGAACTGCTTCGCATATAGAAGTTGCGTGCTTGATCCATCGCTACACTCCTAGAAAATTATATTAATATCCTTCCAAGTCTCTTTGGTTTATCACTTATCTGGTAGGCTTGATAAACATGCAGAAAGATTTTACACCCACTGAAATTGGTTATGACGCCTGAATGCAGGCACACATAATGATAAGAGTTTGGGTTCTAATTACTCTCATTATGTCAACGTTTCTTGAATGAAACTTCATCTAGGTATACTAACTTGAGTGACGCCGGAAGTGCTTGCACCTTGACTTATTTCACAAAACTTTTACGCTAACGGAACGCTTGACAAGGATTATGTGTAACAAGCGTTGAAAGCAGGGCGAGTTCGTAAGGGTCTATCTTCTAGCAAACTGCGTAGCAGACGGGACACAAACAAGGCACGAAACGACGCAGACGAAACGAGACAGGTAATGAGACAGGTAGTGAGTCTGCACTTGTCCGTCTCGTTTCGTTCGATCTCTTTGTCCAGTCTGCTGCGCAGTTTGCTAGAAGCTTAACAAGGATGTTTTAAATGCGAATGCATTTCATAGTCAGGCTATGTCAGGCGCATCCGGCGGCGTCCGCGGAGGAGGAGGATAGGTTGAGGAGGTGGCCGCGCGCCGGCAGGTGTTATCTCTCCGCTCTCACTCCCTCTCCCATAGCAACAGCTGCGGGCGCGAGCGCTTATCCTCGCCCCTAGCAAAGTAGAAAGGAGGAGCGCGCTCTGGTGCGTGAGGGCGCTCGCATCGCGGGAGCTCGGCGGAGCTCCCGCGATAAAAAAAAACAAAACAAAAAAAAAAAAAGAAACAGGCGCTGCGCCGTGCTCCCGACCGGGCTGCAGAAATTAGGCGCCTTTTCCTGCTTCGAACCACAACCACCATATATAAATGGAGTGAAGCGCGCGCGAAATGCATTCGTATTTCCTCACGATTCCCTTCGGGGAGGTGGGGGGCATTTTTTTCTCATCCTTATTACGTGTCACCCGAGATCGTTCATTAGTGCTCCATTATGCCTTACTAACACATTTTATGTTTCCTTTTTGCCGCAGATGAGCAGTGACTGGAACTTTTTCGCAGCTTCCGTTTCTGCAATTGAAAATGCTGTCACCTTCAAAGTTGCAAGTAATAATTAATGGGTAGACAACTCCTCTCTGACTCCCTCGGGTCTTGAGACTATGGAACTAACTAATTAAATAAATTAATTATTAAGTAAGTAACCATACAAATAAATAAATAAAATAAATACAAAGCAAAAAGCCATCCGTTAAATGGCTCAACCCTGATAATAATATCTGGGGTTGAAGGTCCCAAAACCACGATATGATTATGAGAGACGCCGCGTAGTGGAGGGCTCCGGAAATTTCGAACACCTGGGGTTCTTTAACGTGCACCTAAATCTAAGTACATGGGCCTCAAGCATTTTAGCCTCCATCGAAAATGCAGCCGCCACGGCCGGGATTCGATCCCGCGACCTTCGGGTCAGCAGTCAAGCGCCTTAACCACTAGACCACCGTGGCGGGGCAAATCGTTCAACCCTATTCATGCAGTAGTCATGTGTGGGAAATATGCAGTCACTGTCCAGCAAGTAAATTGACATGTGAACATGTACCAAGTGACAGATCTCGTAGCCATCTTTCGAGGCCCGTCAGAGAGGAATCGAAGTGAGTGGACGTTAAAGTACCTCAGATGGTCGAAGTTATCCGGAGCCCTCCACTATGGCGCACCTCATAATGATATGGCGATATGGACATGCAATAACCTAGAAATTATAATATTATCATCAGAATAATTGGTTGCACGAGCTGATCAACAGCACTGAAGGCTAAATCTTGAGCTCACATATCAAGGCCTCAAGTGACTAGTTCCGCAGCCCCTTAAACTTAACAGGGTAGGGGATTGAACTGGTACAAGGACCACCCGGATCTACGTTATAGTGACTTCAGGCGGTGACGCATACACGTGACGTTTTAATGACGTCACATACCGCGGAAGTTTGTGACGTCACGAAATCATCGTGGTGTCATATGATAACACCCTCCCATGGCATCGTGTGATGTCACGTGGCATCGCCGCTTTTTCAAAGGCGGGTCCATCTCATAGGGAGTGCAACCCCACAAAAAGTACACAAAGCTTCAGAGGCAAGAAACACTACAACCGGCTCGGAACGTCAAGAGGATTTAATTCATGCCTTCCGCTGAGCGTCTTCCAGCGATCGTGTTTGGTGTTCTGTACTCGTCCCGTTCCTGCGCTGTTTCCACGAAGAATCAAGACACCTTTCCAACAAATCTGGTCCCCGATTCTATAACTACGTGAACTACAAAATGTGCACCAGGCTTTTTCCTTCAAGTGCTGCAAACCGTAACGTGCTGTGAAACTTCATAGATACACCGCATCTTGTACGGAGCGTGCAATTAATCTATGTTACTTTCTTTGATCTCCTCCACTTCGCTATCCCTCTCGCCCGCGTGTAGGGCAACGAGCTTGACAGTCTAACGAACGTCTCTATGGATACTTTTTTTGTGTAATACAGCGGTAAACATTCCCACAGATGTCTGTCACGGTAATATCAGCGTACTTCTCTCATCGCTCCACTTTCTAGACCTCAGACACGAATCGGTGTTCGACAATTTCTAGGCCAGACTGCTTTCTCGCCTAATGGTTACAAAAAAAAGAGAAGAGTATTGACAAGCGAAAGTTGTAACCTCAGATACTTGAATAGTTAACTTATCTAGAGCGCCAGTGTTTCCACAACCTTTAATTGATGTCACAGGAGAGTTGTTCTCAAATGTGGGTCTAAACAGGTTGCCAAACACCCACATGCCACGTTGTTTGTTTGGACAGATCATAACATGGCAGGGAGCCCTCCATGGCCAACAACTGCTACGTCTAAACATTATATACGAAATAACGCGATCCTCCATCGATTTATTTTTAAGCCTACCTGTTGTTTCGCAGTCGGGACGTCCATGTCTTTTGCCCGATGCAGATGATGCTCCTTCTCTGTTTTGCTTCATTCGTCCCACGTCGGCGGCCACTAGTACAACAGGGAGCGTTCTAAGCGATGCTCTTTGTATAGAGATAATGCTAACAGTACAAGTGTTCGCAGTCGTAGTATATATGACAGCAGCGTAACCTGGCTGCACACACTAGCGACAGCCACATGTGTGTATAGCCCCATTGCTTTTGTTTGCTGCTTGCTGCCCTGGCAGCAGATTTATTGACCTTTTGGAATGTACCCGTTGAGATGAAAAATTCCAGCTGCATTACAGCTGTTCTCTCATTACTTTCTCGGACCTCACGTGCGACGAGGGCAATAATTGATAACACAGGAACCATCACTTAATATACGTGCAGCATGGCTCGACCATCAGTAGAGTTAGACTCCAAAATTAGGCAGGTCAGTGGTATGCATGCTTTGTTCGTTGAACGCCAAAGTGTGAATTGTCCAAAACGCGCCATGATATAAAATGTCCAAAAAAACAAACAAACAAACAAACAAGGTCGTGTGCAAATGCTACTGCATGGTGGAGAGAGGCGCGTGCAGTGCTGGTGCATTCAAAGAACTCAAAACGACCTTCATTGCTGTCTGTATTTATCTCTCATAACGCTTACGGCATACAAACCAGAAAAAGCTCATTAGGTGAATCATACGCGCATACGTGAACTTAACCTACTGATTTTAATAACGCTGCCTGTAGTTAACGCTGGTGTTGCCCCTTCGTTTACATTTGCATGGGTCTCCTGCGGTTTCAGCCCGTGTTAACAAGCCGGTGATGTGTCCATCTCGAATGCGTTTTGCCAAATCGGAGATGAACTATCAAAGTCCTTGTGAATACAGAGCGAGATATCATTTCCATCTTTTAAACAAATACCGTATTTGGAAGTTTTGTCAGACGTTCAAAAATCGTATGCTATATGTAACAGCGGGATATTTTTGTTTAGAATGAATTCAGAAGCTTCACTGCTTAATGCTTACTTTCATTTGATAGAGCGATCTGACTGTATTGCAACTTCTTGCTTGTCAAGTTGGCAAAACAGCCACAAAAGGAGGGGCTCAACTTGACACACACAAAAAAAGGTGCCGCGACGAGTGCTTATCCCATGCCCTCATCTATGGACGTTCTAGTTCGGATACCCATTGCTAAAATATGGCTTTAAAATTGGCACACGATAAAGTACTACACATTAAGATGTAGAAAAAATTACACCATCTCCCGCTAAAGGGAACCATGTGTAGATGTGAAGCAGCGGGCGCTAACGATTATACTGGCGGCGGCGTTGACGCTGGTGCTCATCGCGGCGTTGCGCAAGAGAGAAACCTGGGGAGGCGCAATCACGCAGTGATGGACCGGTGTTTCCTACTGGAACATGCCAATCGCTGCTAATGGGCAATGAGAGACAGAAGACTCCGATTGGACGCAGAGACCCGCAGTCCGCTTTTAGTTAACGCGCACCCTGCGAATTTTTAATGTTCGACAACGCACAGGAGAAATCTCCCACCGGCACTACCTTGCAGGTCAAGATCCAGTGCCTATCGGCACCCGACACTGACCAGAGGGTGCGATGGAACTCTTGTGGGACGCCTGAAAATTGACGGCACCGACCGCCAGGGATATCAAGAAAATGAAACGCTCGCTGAACACATCGACACCCTCAAGTGTCTCCCTTTTGGGCACGTTTTCAACGAACGCTTCCTGAGTGCGTCCGTAATCGACCGTGGCCGCCCTCCCCCCCACATAAAAAAAAGTGCACACGTGCCTTGGCGGGTCCGTTTTTGCTGCGCCTACTCGCTAGGCTATGTAGTGGCGTAGTGACGCGCCTTTTTTTTTTTTTTGCTGCGCCTACTCGCTAGGCTGTGTGTTCTGGCGCTACCGTCGGATCTGGTAAACTGCATTGCCGGGTGCCTATATATACGGGGTGGCCAGTGAACGGTTGTTCAGCGCGAGCAGTCGGTTTTTTCAATCAAGAAACTCTCTAGCAGACGCTGCCTGCGTCGGCGTTGCGAGGCGAGAGAGGGGGGAAGCGTAGGAGAGGAGAGGGGCGAAAGGACGCGCATGCGCAATGGGGGTGTAAACGCCGCGGAAGGGATGCCTAAAGGAGTGAAGGGGAGCGTAGGAGATGAGAGAGAGGGGGGAGGCGACACGCATGCGCAGTGGGGGTGAGGTCGCTGGGGAGGGATGCCTACAGGAGAGAGGGAGGAGCGTAGGAGAGGAGGTGTGCGGAGAGTGTTTGCGCATGCGCACTTAGGGTGGTCAGGAAGCACACCACCACCACCACCACAACCGGATTGAACTTCGCCATGAGATGCTTCGCATCTAAGAATTACAATACGCGACTTCTTTCCTATGTGTATGTTAGTTAAAACGAAGCTACTTCAAGACTTCCGAATAAAGATCTGCTCGTATAGCGACCAATTTCTAAACTCAAACGCCAAAAACCGAAAGCAGCAGGCGCTATCACAACGAAACCAATCGCCGATCATGGTCGATCGTTAGGAAGTTTAATCTAGCTCTAAATACATGACAGTTATCGAAGGGATGGGACAAAAAAAGCGCAAAATCGCAACAAATTTCTTCCCCGCGAGCATAAGTTTCTTTCTACCCGCCGTGGTGGTGAAGTAGTTATGGTGTTTAACTGCTGATCCGAAGGTAACGGGTTTGAATCCCGGGCGTGGTATCCGTATTTTTGATGGAGACAAAAATGCTTGAGACCCGTGTACTTTGAGGTATCAAGATTGATGTTTGAATTTTAGTTCGTTATTTTTATGGTACATGTATTTACCCTTCTAGGGACCCAACAAAATTGTTAATGGATCCCTAACGGCATTACAGCATAAAAAACGCTAAGTAGCCGTCTCACTTAGATATAAGTACACGTTAAACAATCCTAGGTGGTCGAAATTACAGGAGCCCTCAACTACGGCGTCTTTGATAATCATATCGTAATTTTGAGACGTTAAGGCGCAAGAATCATTAAACATTCGTTCCCATGTTTGCCGGTTACAACGCATGCGCAAAGAAGAAGCGGGGGGTCTCGCAGGTGCCACTTAGTGATTAGCTTCTTGAGCGTTGTTGGTAGCAGACCACAGGGAGACAGCATTGCACATACCGAATGAACTGCGATGGAGCATATCTACCTTCGTGTCCAGTGCACCAGGAGCGGTAAAATGCACAGCGACAAACCAAATCACGCCCTCTCTATAAATGCATTGTTAAAAGCAGCGCAAAAAGACGAAACACAAGATGAAGGAGGACGCAGGACAAGGACTTCATCTTGTGTTTCGTCTTTTTGCGCTGCTTTTAACAATGAAGTTCAACCAACTCGCCCAGTTTTTTACGCTGTTCTATAAATGCGCGCATACAAACGCCGGCTACGGTCCCAGTACGAGACGCGAAAGGTCTGACGAGTGTGTCAGCAGGCCTTCCAAGCTGTTTTTCGCGTAATTGTGATGATATCAGCGCTTGTTTTCATGTACCTCGCGTTATCTGTACATAAGGTCGTCGCGGTGACTTGTCACAACAAGAAGATAGTTCATTTTCTGCAAACAGTTTCGAATACTTTTGGTGTGACTGTCGAGGCTATTGGAATTACTGGCGTGGGAGTGTATATTTATAGAACGCATACCAGTTTTCTGACCGTCTCATGTAGTCCAGTTAAATGTACAATAGGCCTACAGGTAGACATTAGGGCGAAGCAATGAATGCGATAGCAAGCAGTTAGGATGTCACACGAAGAACGACAAGCAGTTCGATACTTGCAGCGCGCAACTGCAGCACAAAGAAGGACGCTCGAAAGGAACGCATAGGTATACAGAGGACACGCGTGAACTAACAACTGTGATAGTTGTTACGTGTTAGTATTTGAGCAACGCGCTTCAAGTGTCAGCCGACACTGTTCTATATTTCTTTTTCTTTTAAAGGGACCCTGAAACGGTTTTGACGATTTTGTACAAACACATTGGGCCAGTAGACCAAGTCCTAAGGCTCATTTACAGACTAATTTAAGCTCTCTGCTTACACTGTGTAATTTATTACAACGCTATAAAGCTGCGAATCGCTGCAGATCACTGCGGCTCAGCCCAACGCGTTGTCAACCGCCCCTTGCGAGTACGACATGCAGTGTGGGCACGACGTCATTGGGGCTGCTGGAGACGTCACTGGAGCTGCGGTGTGCGCGCACGAAAAATTGGCTGGCAGGGTGGCGGCACCTGTCGGAGCACATATAAACCACTCCGCGATGTCTCTGTTGCCAGACGGCGTGCGTGCTGCCGGGCGCACTGGGCTATGGTCTCCGAGATGCACGCAACCTGTCGGCGTGCAATCTCGGAGGTGATCACTGGGCGAAGCTCAAATCGTCGTGTGTGCTCACGTGAGCTCTGCGATCGCCAGCGATGCCAGCGTGTCTCATGAGTTGAGGAGGCAAGGCAGCGGTGAGAAGGAGGGTATGATATAATTGTCCGCAGCCGCCTTGGTACACGGCGTGCCGCTAAATTTGTGGTGCCAATGGTTCGATGATGCTCTAGCCTAAACGCTGACAAAACTTCATATAACCGTTTCAGGGTCCCTTTAAGCTGCGGCACGTGGAATGACCCCACTACGTCTCCTGCCACGCGGGCGGTGTTTGACGCCAAGTGTGCCCGGCGTTCTTTTTTTTTTTCCTTCTACATCATGAGTGGGTACAGAAGGGCGCCAGTTTTTCGTGCGCGTCTCAAGGGCAGTTTTCAATTTCAAAGAAAATGTCAAAGCGTTGCGTGATAGAAAACACGCTCAAGATGCTCCGAGATCTGCGTACCGCCTACGGTAGATGGTGCATATGAATAGCTCGCCGTGATATCGCCGGCGCAAGCACGGCGAGTGGCTGTGTTGGATAGGGCAGCAGGTTGCGCAGCGAGGTGTTGCCGGTTTGAATCCCCGATCAGGTGCTTTGGAACTTTTTTATGCTAATTTATTTTTCTTTGTGCCTCTTTATTATACATAAATACATATGCATAGCCGGGACATGACGGCGACGGCAAAAATCAACCCAAAGTGTCAATTTAATTGTTATCGCAATAATAAATAAATAAATGAGCATCTGCATGTATATTCATACTGATGGTTCCGCTACGAGCGCGCTTTGTGGCGTGCTGTGAACTTTTGGTCGCAAAATATTAGAATTCTTTAGTTCACAGCTATTTTCGCGCGGGCGCTATCAGAGCAGTTCAAGAACAATTTCGTTACAACTGCGACTTCGGCTCGCCCACGGCAACTTGTGATGTGCCGTGCCGACGATTTTCTTTTTTTTTGTTTCGGTCTAATACCCCTGTCACACGAGAAGGTCTAATTCATTTGCACCTAATGACATTTACGTTTAATGAGATTAGTTGGCTGCCACACTGAGAAGTCTAATGTCATTAAAAGAAATTTACTTAAGCAAACGATTGAGTCAGCTGAACTCATTGAATGCGTTTTCGCCATGTTTTCGTCGCGAAAAGTACTCTCGCTGAAGGGGGGGGCCACGAATAAAATATATATTAAAGCGTTAATAAGTCATAACAAGTATTAATCTGTTCTAATTTTGAAGTATTGCGTGATTTTTTTTTCGAACAACTCAACTCAGTCGGTATAAAAATCTTTCATGCCCTCGTTCCCAGCGAAATTGTCAAGGACGGTGCCGGCCATGTTGGCCATGTGCTCGGTATTTACGGCCGCTGTCAGAGCTGTCAGTGTGTAGCCTGCATACCACGTTGCCTCGTAGTAGTACCAATGCGCCTTCCACGAAGGGAGAAATACGGTGCGACAACGCTTCTGACCCGGTCGGTGGGAGAAATTACAGCGGCTTCCTCGTACTCCGCCATGTCGGCCATATTGCACGTTGACCAAAACAATGGTTCCCGTTTTATCTCGACTTCGTATGAACGAGCTTTTCTTGGATATTTAGAAAACTGCATATTAACATTGCAGAATCGATGCCATCCTGGTGAAAACAATTTTCACAACACTCAATATACATAGTACCTTTTTTTTACACACGCTGGGACTTTTTTTTTGTTCATTTCCACCTTCGCTGCATCGCGATTGCGATCAACTGAAAATGACATTATGTCTTGCCATGTACCAGCAATCAGCACCTAATGTCATTCCATGTGTCGAATGTCATTAGATGAAAAGGACATTAATCTCTCGCCTGTGGCAGGGGTATAAATTCGTCTATTTTTCGATGTCATTTACAAGTTGTCTTCTCCTCGAGGAATTGCCGCTGCTTCTGTTTTTTTATTTCAGCGCGTTCTTCTCGTTTGATACTCACTCAAAGCGAGCAAATGCGAAACCTTTTGATTAACCTCCTTAATTATTTAACGTTGCATTTACACTCCAGTGAACTTTACGCTCTCTGTCATCAACATAATCATAGACCAAGGCCTCACGACTTCGAGATTCGTGGTGGAAAGAAAAGTAGTATACAAGCACAAGCATATAGTTGCTTGCAACACCCTGGAAACGAAGGAAGCTCGCCGGCCTTGTTCTGCAAACGTCGGCTGTGAACAAGGACCCAATGAACTTAAAAAAACAAAAAAAAAGGTTCATATCATCAATTCTTGGCCAATCCCCCCTGAGTGGGTATTGTGCCATAGTAGAGGAATCATCATCATCATCATCAACCTGCACCTGTGTAGCAGCGTAACAGCGCGTAAAGAGTAAAATTAAAAATTTTAATACGCAGCATTAATTGGCGAGTTGTCCACCAACTTTGGCGGCATCTCGTGCCCAACGCAAACAGCGCGGCACCTTTTCCACATATATAAATAAGGCTCCAAAAGTATACATCAGGTTCGAGCAGCCCCACGCGAGTTTTAGAGTGGCATAAATAAATTAGGGCTTTTTAACACGAATGGTATGCACCAGGAAAACGCAAGCTTGACTGAAAGAATGCTATTGCGAACATAAATGCAGCACACATCAGCCGCAGCATTTGACTCGCTCGCTATATACATCAATCAGCAAACGTCGTGTAGCTTATGACGGCGAAAATCTTCGATGCCTCATCAAACTGGAAGATTGATGAGCGTCCAGCGTCGCCGGCGGCAACATGAGCAACGCAAAACATCACGTCGTGATGAAGTTCACCACATGGCGTCACATAACATGACATCGCAAGACACATTCACATTACATGGCCGCTTTAACGCGTTAAGTGCAGAAATCTTTTGGAGGGTGGAGAGGGAGAATCAATACGTCGACTGAAGTAGAAGATGACTTTCGCCTTCCAGTCATCTTAGGCGAGTGTATAATAAGACCCTATGAGTTTTTTAATCAAACGTATCTAAACAATGACTCGAGTATCGTTTGCCGAATTTTTGGATGGTGAGCACAGGGCCGACGGTCAAGATGTCGCACGGGAGGAGGAGGAGGAGGAAGGGAAACAAGCGGAAGGACAGGCCCTGAGATGGTGTTGCACCTGGAAAAGCCAGTGCCTGTTTGCATCCTGCGGCAGATAAGCACCATTCGCCAGCGGGAAGCGCGTGTGAAGGATCGTCGTAGTACGCGCTTCCTGCTACTCACCGAACATCGCACCCTAACATGGTAGCGAAAGTCTTAGTCGCGAAAGGAATCACACGACTCGTAGCCGATGGCTGCTTCCGGGTTTCTAGCTTCACAACCCAGCTTCACAGAGTTTCTTGTCCAGTGGTACCGGTGCAGGCATTAACACGGTTCCGTTGCGTAGGTCCGGCACTGTTGCATCGAGCAGTGTCACGGCCGCTGGATAAAAATTATGGTGCGGCCTGTCGCGTCGCGTCGCCGTCAATGGGCGAGCGTGTCTCGGCTGAATTGACAGTTGTGGCCGCTCTCTTAGTGAGGGCGCCACTACTCCAGAGCAGAAAGCAGACGACACTTTGTGTTATAGTGGGGTTGCCTGAGGATTTATCCGTCTCCGTATGTTTTCTCGTGCGCTTTCTCGTGCTTTTTTTCGTGTGTGATGATGTGTGGGGTCAGCTTGCCTCATGTTTCGTGTGCTTGAGTACGGTTCTTTGGTGCGCATGTGTGGCATACGGCTTTTTCCAGTTGTATGATGCCGCCAAGCTGTTGAGTGCCGCTGTACAACTCGAACGTGAGAAAAGACGCTACTGTGAAACACCACGCATTCCCCTGAGAGCTCCAGTGTCGCGAATCGTGCTACTCGTAATAGAGCACTTCACAAACGAGCGCTAAAAGAGGCGCGCGCCACTGCTTCCAGACGACAGCATCAAGTCACCGCGTCGACCATGCCCGTCAACGGACGCGCGCAACGCAAAAAGAAAACAAGCATCAAAAGGCGCCCAAGGCGCGCCCTTGCCCTCTACAGCGAAGACACTTTCGAGACAGCCGAACGCCCGCGCAGATCGGGAGAATTCGAGACATCGTAGCGGGGCTTCTTTTGGGGCCGACCGCCGCAGACGGACCGGCAAGACGAATCCTTTTCTCCTAGCTGTTGCTGTGGTATGTGCTACGCGCCGAACAATAACTTGGAAAGTTCACGAAGCCGGGAAGGATCCAAACGAGAGGTGACGGAAGGTAGGACGGGGTGGTGAAGTCATCGAAGAAGATATGCTGTTCGAGTGTGTCGTGTAGTGCGGTCAGTCGATCTTGAAGAATCCTGTGATGACGCCGTGGGAGCTCTGTTTTGAAGTGTGTCGCCGGCACGACGATCAGAAATAGAGTTCGTTTGAGTGTTTCCTGGAAGAGCAATATTCAAGACACGTTCGAAGAATTGTGGCCTACACACGTTTGGTGAATATTCAGGGCCTTTGAGTGTTGTTGGATATTTCTAATGAATGAGATCGCATTTGTAGTGCGGTAAGCTTGTTCCCTTTGTTTTAAACACCGTCTACGTGATGTTACGAGTTGTAATTGATTCCTGTCGAGTGTGGAAGCTTGTGGGATGCTTGTACTGCCTTACCCGAGAATACATTTCGTTTGTGTTGTCAACTCTTGGCTCTAACTCGGTCTTTGGACTTCAGCCGGCCTTCACTGGTGCACTAAAAATACCTTCCTTTTAAATGTTTCTGTGATTTCAGAATGCGCTTCGGTGGGCCGGTACGTAAGCCCTCGGATTCTGCCCGGCGAGTGCCTCCCCGTTAACGGGATCAGTGAAACTTTTCGCTGCAGATGATTCAAGCGGGCA
>JALIZH010025191.1:15000-27571 GCA_030522465.1 Rhipicephalus appendiculatus | reverse complement strand
TTCTACAGTCTGACTCTTATGCATGGATTCATTTAGAGTCAGAATTCTATGCGCAGTTTCGTATACTCTGTGTAAAAGGGAGCACGAGGAGATTCTCCAGATATTGTAAAAGCAGCTACGCGTGTATAAGAGAAGAATTTGCACCTTACCTTAGGTTTTAGCCTGCACACCATAACTCCGGAGAGCTTCAGTGCCTCCATTCTGATTGTGAGCCCACAGCATGTTCGACAGTCTCGATGAGGTAAATATCCCTCACCTTCTGCGATTATAAAACCATCGCGATAAAGACCAATATGCTTTTCTGCCAAATTTCACAGTTTAGAAGTTTACCTAAGTATATCTTGGTTGCCATTAGACGTTCGGGCTGTCGAGGCATATACTATCGTCATAGAATTAGCTAATTATTCATCCATCGAGCTAGCCCGATTCCCCCACTTGCTATCGGGCGGAATGCTTGGTCAAAATAACCAAAAGCAAGACTTCCTGTCCAAACATGTTCATGTATTTACGAGCCAGCTCAGATGCTGCAAACAGATTAGTGTATGTGATGGAAGTATGCACTACAACCTACAGTTATATACATTAAATGCAGTGTATTACAACACAATTGAATAGTTTCGCATCTATGTCTCTCATCCAGGTACCCGATGTCTTCTTGTGCTTTTAGCTCTTCGATAAGAAGATTGTCAAAAAGCATGTAAGCAATTTCTACCGAGTATTGAAATCGTTAGAATCAGTTGAAAGATTAGCCAACACCAGCTATTTCCGCAATTATTCTGAAGTGAATCGTTACTGCGGAACTTCAGTCATGTAGCATTTGAAAAAGAAAAAAACGTTGCAACTCGCGTTAATAACTTCTGCATTTCCCTGTGCTAGGTAATTAAAGTAAGCACGTTTCTCGTACAACTGGCGGTAATGAGTCCTTCGTTCAGCTGCGACAGCGTCATTACCGCATTCAGAACTGTAAGAGATGAATGATCGCCCGAGATCACTAATGAACTTCCCAGCGCACTCGCTTTACTAATACTTGAATCGGAATGCAAGCACCATTTCCAGTAAAGCCACAAAGCAAGCTGAAGCAGGAGGGAGTGCCTGTGACTTTCGTAGATTACAGCACAATAGCTAATCCACTACAAATTAGCAACAAACTCGTGAGTGGAATCAGGCGGCGTAACCCATTAGTTTATTGCCCCACGAAACCCCCGCGCCCCGCCAAGCACTTCCGCGTTCTGCTGGCGTCCACGTCATGGTTCAAAGCAAGTTGCGCGGCGCCAGTGCATTTTGCCACGCTACACTCGCTTTGTGCACCCCTTTAAGCACGTTCGATAAGAATCACCCCTCCTCCGGGCTGCCTACAGTACGCCAGAACGCTTCCCTGAATTACACTCAAACGTGCCAAAACTGGAAGGCCTAAGCTCAGTTCTACAGGGACTGCGAACAATTAGGGAACACCTCAAATACGTACAACAAAAAGCAAATAAAATTTCAACACATGTTTCTTCACGAAAGGCAAAGTTTCTGACAGCTCGGCTGTCTGCACTGGCCCGTTGGGCGTGGCATTAGCAGCACGCGATCGTTGTAGGGAACATTAACGCGGTAGCACACTACGGGGGCCGCGTGCCAAGTCGCTTGCCTGCGCACCGTCCTCAACGATTAGCAAGACGCGGGTCTTTAAGAGTTTGGCCCCGCCGACCATGCAACCAAGCTACTCTTTCCAAATCAGTTCATCGGCCTGCGTATCACCCCACCAATTCTTTCCTCCCGTGACTAGACATTAGCATACAAACACTCACACCTCTGAAAAAATCAAGCATCCTTCGAAGTTCAGGCGCAACAAAACATGTTAGTTATTCCTTTCTCTCACTTTTTGGGCCATCAAGCAAACGTCTCGCACCCGTGCGCACGCATCAGGCGGCTCCTCGATTCACCACGTGGCTCAGGGATTGGATGTGGAACTCGCGGACGACGGTTTAAAACCGCTGAGGGGAGCCGTCAGGTTGCTTTTCGGCACCTTCTCCCTCATTCGCATTCACCTTCTGTCTCTCTCTCTCTCTGGCTCTCGATACAACGCTTCGTGAATGTGGGCGCTGGGCCATGAAATTAGGATGCGCCCCTTTGACGCCCTCTGCGCACTCCCGATGTACACGCGATCGCCTCGTGAAGGAACACGAAATATTTATTCTCTCCTCTCTCCTGCCCCTCAACATCCGATGCATCCGTCCTCTCTCTTTGTATTGAGCATGACATCCGTTGTGCCAAACTCTTCCCAACTATCAGGGTGCAATCTGGAGTTTGGGCAGGGTGATTTCGTGGCAATACAACGTCCTGTTACGAATGAGATGCTGTCTACAGCATCTTTTTTCAGTGATCGCCTATGATGTGCTCGAGCTCCCCTACCGATAAGAAAATGTGCAGGGCGGCCTAAGGGATCGGCGATTTTGCAGTTCAGCATATATGTAAACAGATGACACACGCGTGGGTGTAACGACATCCATATTTCACCCTAAGGCGTTTGACCCTTTTAAATCATGAGATTTTTGATTCATAAGCTCAATAAGTATGGTATACGGGGTCCTTGTCTTGATATTTTTCGGTCGTACCTAGATCAACTTGGCCAAGCAGTTGCTGTTGATGGCCAGTTATCGCCTGTGCGGTCAATCAAATGTGGTGTTCCCCAACGTAGCCTGCTCGGTCCTTTTATTTTTAACGTTTATATTAATGATATCATCAGCATTTCTAGTGACCCACAGTTCATTCTTTATGCCGACGATGCAAGTATATTTCTTAGCGGCCACAGCCCCGACGAGCTTATACGAAGAGGAAATATTGTTCTTAAAGCATTAAATGAGGGTCAATGGCAAATGGACTGCTCATAAATACTAAAAAACTAGAGCTGTCTCCTTTCGGCTCATAAATATAGTAATTGCCCCAACAAACCGTCTAGTGCTTAGCGAAAATCAAATAGACATCACAGATTCTTTTAAGTCACTTGGAGTAGTATTCGACTCGTCAATGAAGTGGAAGAGTCACGTCGCTCACATCGAAAAGAAATTGCATCAGGCAGTTGGTTTCTTTCGAGATGTCGTTTTGATTTCCCTACCCGCTTTAAGCTAACAATTTATCATGCTGTGTTTCAATCGCACATAAATTATTGTCATTTGGTTTGGGGCACGACATCAAAAACTAAGCTTAACAGATTACTTGTACTACAAAAGAAAGCCGTGAGGAATATTGCCGGCATCGGTTACGGAGCACACACTAGAGAGTTCTTTCTTAAATATAATATTATCCGTGTTACCACTACTTATGAACATCGGCTATTGCACTGTTTTAGATTTTCACCACCTGTCGTAATAGAGTCGTTGATATTTTTAGCAACCTTAACCCTAAAGGACAAAACTGTCTGTACTAGAAGTGCCGAAAAAATGGACCCTTCCCCGTACAAGAACTGGCTATGGAAATCAAACCCTCCAATTTCTCCTCCCAACGATTTTAAATAAACATGAAAAAGACGATCGTTGCCTACTCACACTAACACCCAAAGAACATAAAGAGTATTTTGTAAGGTACAGTGTATAGGTCTTTTGTTTTGTGTGTATGTTTACTAGTAGAGTACTTCTTTTTCTGTTACCATATTGTATAGTTCTATCCCTTTATTTATTTATTGTATGTGATGTTACACCTGTATGTGCAATGTTTTTAAATTTTTTTGCTCGTTCACAGCGTTTTTCGTTTCTTCTGCCATGTATGTTACATGAATGTATTTTGTTGGGCCTCAGGCGCACTCAAGCTACAGTTTTGTAGCTTTTGGTCTGGGGTCCTTTCCCCCCTTTGTACGGGAAAAATAAAGACAATTATTATTATTATTCGTGCATCACCTGCCGCACTGAATCATAATGAACAGGTTAGTGTTAAAACTTAGAAATTGAGAAGCACCAAAATAAAAAAAATTGTTTCAGCTTCGCACTTGTGGTGCCAAGCCCGAAGGAAGAGCCTGAAGGAATAAATTTTTCATTGTTGAGTGGGTACAAATATGCACGAACACATACAAACCCTTGCACGAAAATACATAAAATACAGTTGAACCTTCCTGCAAACAGAAATACACAAAAAGACAAACACAAAATACAGAAGGAACGGCCGGTTCAGCCGTTTCTTTTCAGTCATGCGCTGGACCAGTTCAAGTACGACAAACCAGCTCGCCCAATATTCAACACTTGCTAGCTACGTTACTGATGTGACGGGCCAGCAAACATTAAGATAGGCCCAGGACTGTGTGCTTCAATTAATTACAGCAAGATCAGGTACAAACGGCCCGAAAAAAATATACGTATTAACCAAAGCCGACGTCATCGAAGACAACCCCCGTCTGCGTGATGATAACCCAAGGCTGGATATTTAGGAATTAAAAAATCGCATTTTAGACGCCAGAAATAGGCAGGCAAAACAACGTTTTAGGCTTCCAACGTCGTAAATAGAGGCACAACAATTTTTTAAATAAACTTAAACAATTTCAAGAGAAGACCTGCGCGAACTGTATCTACGACACGCAAAACAAAAATTGTTATTGGTTGGTTTGGCACAAACGCGCAAGCAGCTGAACATAGCCGGGCAATTGTCCCATAACGCAGCGAAATAATGACAATTCATTGCCTTATTTCTACAAGGACACTGCTCACATTTATGTTCAATGACCACTGTCGCTTACCGGAGTGTCGCATACAGGGTAGCAGACATGAAAAGAACACTTGAAACTGATTTAAAAGTGCTACTTTATGTCTGACTGACGCAATTAAATAAAGAAATGAGCGTGTTCTTACATTAGGACGGTAAGCTTCAACTTCATATACAATTACATTATCCGAATTAGGACAGGCAAGGCGTCCCAACACTGCCAAATAAACCTCCGCCCATTCGCAGTGAACGTTTTTGAAGAAATCTGTTTGGAGCGCACGCGGAACATAGTCTCACAATCACTGTGAAAATTGGGGAAACAATACCAAACCACCAACATCTACAGGTTCAAAATTGTACCTCCTGTCACTGAGAATGAGCAGCTGAGCTGAAAAGGAACACTCGACGTGGACAGATGTTATTGGAGTGTAGTGCTCTTGATCAACACTCTTAAAAAAAAGGTTGTAGTACTTACTAACTTCGGTTTACTAACTACTTGTCACATATGTTACAACCCTGTTAGTAACTGCAGTTAGTAACGGGGAGGTTAGTAACCGTTACTACCCTCGCCGTTACAAACGCAGTTAGTAGCCGTTACTACTTTTCTCGTTGCTAACTAGTAAAACATAGGTAGTAACGGTTACTACCCCTCAAAAAAGTAGTAATCGCGATCATTTCGCCTCATTAGTCACCCGTTTTTATAACGGTCAAATTCACGAGCACGAACATTACAATATATCATTCGGTATTTATGCATATGATGTCATGAAGGAGAACAGCATAGACACACAACTACTACACTACGCGACACGTGTAGTTCGTAAGTGGTTCCAGGAGTATATATAGCCCTACCTTTGGAGAACACAGCTGGTGCCGGTGAGCAGCTAGGCTTTACGCTGAATAATTTAAGGTACGCGCCTATATTTATATAGCATACCATTTGATTAGGTGTGCGAGGTAACACAGCGTAGAACTTTTAATCAAACATATTAAGACAAACAATATGTTATGTCTATTTTGCATAATACCACCTCAACAAGGCCTAATAATTAAAAGCCAAGACGAGGTACTAAGCTTACTAATATCAATTCAGTAAATTTGAATGGGTCCCCGTGCTAGTAAACAGGTTGCAAAAAAGCTCGTAATAATAACTTCTAAGGTTCGTTTAATTAGTTCGTTAAACAGGTACAAGTTAGTAAGTGTACTCAAGAGGTAGTAATCGTTACAACCTATAAGTGTCTGCTAACGTAGGTAGTAAAAAGGTAGGAAAAAGTTAGTAATGTCCCAAAAAAGTTAGTAACAGCCGCTGTTACTAACTATTTGCTCGTGGTTACAAGCTTTTTTACTAACTTTTTTTAAGAGTGAAGGACTCGTGAAAGTTGTTCAAGGACAGAAAATCTCTCGTTCTTGTTTAAGACCGTGCATGACTTCACACGTGCCTTTTCGGCGAGTGGCCCTTGAAGAACGGCGGCGATTCTTTGCTCTACATAGACAATTTGCGCTATGTTCGCAGTTAGAGTTTCTCGCGAACATTCAAGTTTCCTGATAGTGTTCGCGAGGAACGTGATGTTGGCGCACAAGTACACGAGATCTCCTTGCAGGCGATCCAGAGGGGGGTGGGGGGGGGGGGGGGAGGGGGGGCAGCTGGAGCTTTCCTGACTGTAGCGCTCTCGTCACCTGAAAAGCCGCTAATCCCGACCTATACGTCCGAGAAGTAGAAGTTGTAATACTCAAGAGCTTCCAGCCATGTCGGTCAACGTGTGAGGATGGGCTCAGGCATTATGGGTACATACAGCAACTTCTCCTTGAACATGCGCACACGAGAGGGTGCCTTCAGGAACACAGCCTATGTTTTCCGGGAGTTGGTTCAACAAGAGGTGTATGTAGGAACCCATACAGTTCCTCACAGTCAATTTGACCTGTCGCATGGATAACAGTCTCAAACTGCACTCGAAAGCGACACTTGACTCTGAAAAAGTGTTCATTCATGTAGGCGGCAATCTCGAAACAGGCATTTATAGGCATTCACGTGCATTTCTGCACAAACGCCCTAAATAGGTTGCGAAGGCCCCTGCGTCGGTGAAGTATTGTTGTTCAGAGTTTTAAGCATCTGACAAACGACGTGTGATGTCATTCAAATAAATGAAGGGATCGTTACCGGCCACTACGTTTAATTAGGTTCAAGTTTTCAGCAGCTGCTGTGTAAGGACACCGAAGGTACTTAATATTTAGACAGGACAATTAGAAGGTTGGGAGCATGAGGGAAAATGGGATGCACAACGGTGCTACGAAATATTGACAGGTTCACTCGCGTTCTCTAGTGTAGCACATTTTAGTCCCTACGTTGATAAATTGACGTTTTCTGATCGTTCGGGTAGTCTAAAAGTACTCTGAACAGAATCTGTGTAATCGTACTAAATTAAATAAATGCACAACTTCGCATCGGAAAGTCGTAATAAGATGTATCTGGAATAAAACAGTGTAAATTACTCTCAACGGTCGAGTCCTTATTGTTGTGCTTCGCACAATTACCACCTTGACATCGTCCTTCGAAAGGCGACGGATACCGAGAATCGTGGAATCTTCGCCTTGCCCGACACGAGTCGTCTCAGCAACCGGGGACAACATTCCGGAGCAGGGTGCGGGAGACAAACAATAGCGCTCTGCGCACCGGCAGTGTCGACTCGCTGGCGCCGTGCAGGTGCCAGCTGTATGGCCCATTCTATCCAGGGGCGTCTTGAACGAGCTGTCAATACCCCAGAAGGGGGTTATGCAGGCGTCTACTCGCCGACACAGTGCCGATGTCAACTTTCTGGCCTCTCCTGCCTTCGTGCGTCGTCGGCGAGATGCCATTTCCCCAAAAAGGGTCCTCCTGGGGAATCTTCAACCAACCGACGTCAACTGACCTTTGGAGGCACGGGCGTGGTCGTCATTATGCTCTTTCCAGTCCTGCAGGATTGGAGGACTCTTGGCCACCGCGTGGAGAGGTGAATGTGGTGGTGGACCCCAACCTTCCGATTTAATGCGGCGCACCGAAGAGCGCCGGAGCTGTTCATGTCTGGTCATTTCGATCGCACCATGTAAATATTGTATATAAAGTATTTTCTCTCTTCTACTCGTCCCGATGAATGCTTCGGGCACGTCACCCACTCGAGGTCCCACCGGCTACGCTACCCGAATCACGCAGGTGGTTCGCAGCGCAGTGAGCCGCGACTCCAATTTTGCAACATTATAGAGCAGGCTGCGATAATTGTACGAAATAATATTCAATCTTGTTACACCGACATATCGTATAGCAATAATAGCCTAAGGGGCCTGAAAGAGGGTGGGAAATAGCGGTCTTCCTCATCTTCTTGGCCCTTTTTGCCCAGTGTGCCCTTTTTTTTACTAACCTTTACTACCGGCATCAAATGAAACGCTAACAGCGGAGCACGTGGTTCTAGCAATAGGAAATGGTATATTGCGCGCCGTGGAGTCTTCACCAAAGAGAGGCGCGCACGTCCGCTTAGGCAGCATTGCCCTATTGAAAGCATGGATGTGGTGCCCGAGCGGCAAACAGCATCAGCGCATCTGTATCTAATCGTGAGGCTGCAAACTGCACCACGCGCACTACTGCTTGCGTTTGATTTGGCGGCGATAGTACGTGCAACCATCTTGAAGGGTGAACTTGTCGGCTAGTTGGTTGAACATACCGTGGGAAACAGTGCGAAAGACCAGGACAGTAAGGCACACGTACAACCACACGTAGTGCTGCGTGCGGTTGTATGTGTGCCTTTACTGTCCTGGTCTTTCGCGCTTTTTCCTTTGCGACGTGTAACCATTTTTAGTATGCGGTGCACACTCGTCCAATCCACGCTAGTGGCCGGCAATAACCCACTTGTCGGTCAACCTTATCAATTTAATTTTGTCGGAAAACGTCTTGCATGCACATGTTCACAAGACTAAAATTGTGAGCGAAGTGTGCGTTTTCATCCGACTCAAGTGCTGGTTTATACAACGCCAAGTTTTGCGAAGAAGAAGAAAACTTTATTTGTGCAAAAGACTGCCTTGCCGCTAAAACAGGGCAAGGTCGCGTGGTCGGGCCCCTATTCCAAAAACACCGCTGGCTCTCGCCATCCTTTCAGCCCTCCTGAGCAGCCTCAGCTGGTCCCCGAAAGCAGGGCTGGACAGCAATGCCTCCCACCTCAATCTTCTGTTGTCCTCTTCCTGCGCTTCGGTGTGAGCCGTGCACTCCCATGTGATGTGGTAGAGCGTCGGTGTGCTCCCACACCACTGGCATGCGTCTTTGTATGCTGTAGGGTTGTACGTATGTAATCTGTGGAATATTTATATATGTGTTCGCTTGGAGCCCACGTAACGCCGCAGAATCCACGGCCGAAAGGTTCTTGTGCGGTGCTGGGTAGTCTCCTCAATTCTCTGTAATATTGCAGGATCACTTTGTAACTGGGATCCGCTTCTGGTATTGGAAAAAACGATGTTGCTGGTGGCGTCGTTACGCACATGTAAACAACTGGTTATGTAACGCATATGCGAAGTTTCGACATATATTTCTGCTTATAGGGTTTCCCGCATATCTTTAGCGTCATTTTGTAACGTTTTGCTCGAGAAAAATATCACGCTACAGTCAACTTCCCGCCGCGCGCTTCGCATCACATCGATTCCCACGGTACGTTGAATCGACCGAATTGTTCTTTTGTGGGGGTTCGTTTTCTACGAGTGCTTCGCACTCATTGAACAATACGTGTTCGTAGTGACTCTAGGGCTGGAAATTTAGCACCATCCAGCGAAGTATATTACACTTAGCTAATGCAATAACAGTTCTGTGCATGCTCCTCTAATTGCCTCATAGATGACTGCGCGTAGTCCTTCCTTCATTTCGGCAAGGTCACATAATAAAGTTTCGTCTCTCTCTCTCCGGCTGGTACCACCGATCCACTCGCTCGCGTTAAGCTTCCGTTAACCCGGTAACATGAAAGCGCTCAGATTGCAGACAAACTAAAACTCTCCAATTCGAAACGTTCTGTTAAGCGCAAACCGTCGGTCCATATGAGTCAGGATAAAAGAAGCTTTCGGTGCTAGAAAGGGGTGGAAGAAACACGACGTAGAATCTCCTCCGGGAGTTTTTGTGACGATTTTTAAGTGTGAAGTGTTATTATTAACGTAGTTGTCACGCGATATCGACGCGGCGCGTCTGCTTCTTAGCGTTCTCAGAGTAGTTCAGACGGAATGTGCATACGGCGACCGCACAAATGCGTGTTTGGCGCAGCATTTTCGCAAAGTAGGAAGCTTTCTGATCTTTACAATAACCCGTGAGGGACTCTCATGCCTACGAGATGACTCGAATGTGCAGGCGTCCTTTGTGCATTCGCCTATAGCTCAATGCATAGGGCACCCTGTGAGTCGCGTTTAATATTTTTTGAGTCCTTCCTGAAAATCTTCGGCAAGTGCGGAAAACCTTCCTTTCTCAGTGCAAGTAATAACGCGCTTTGCAATTTGCACGTTCCTCGATAATGTAACTTTGTGATATACCGGCACGAAAAAGGAAAGTTCGAACGCAGAGGCCTAGTGCCACGAGATGTACTCCGCTTTTATCACTCGAAGTTCAATAATAAAAGGAAAATATCGAATCAGCCAAGCCTTCTTTTCTCGTTCCTTCTTTCTGCCTTCAACAGAATTTTCTCTCAGAATGGTCCCCGGGCGGTAGTTATACGGTTCGGAAGCTTCTCGCCGCCGAAGCCCGGAGGCTGGCTTGAGCTGGAGACCACTTTTGAGAGCGAACGCGACCAATCTACCCAAGCCCGTTTCAGCTACCGCCTACTTTTTTATTATTACTATCTCTTCGTGGCCAAGAATAAACATCAGGAGCCGAAAGGCAGCTTGGAGATTGCTTTTTTTTCTTTTCTCGCATCGTAAGAAAATATAGTGCAAAGAAGAAAGTCTGGAGGTCCAAATGGTGCCGAAGTGCTGCTAAAGAGGTCCGCGAGAACTCTGTCGTGTGTCGAGCTTCTTGTGTCGATTTTATTTCTTTCCCGTAAGTCCATTGCTTTCCTTGAACGTGATTCGTATCTTACTTTCAATGGCTCCACGTGCTGCAGTGCAGCAGCACGGAAAGCGAACTTCTTAGAAATGTCTAATGACGCCCGTGAGACGACGTTCTCGATCTTTACCATTGGTCTCGCTATTTCACTCTCGCCTTTAGTTTTCAAAGTTACTCTTCCCTTTAAAGCGCCGTCGGTAGGCTGGTATATAAGGAAATCGCCTAACCTTGTCAGTCTCAAGTTCTATCTGCCTTTTTCTTATTTGTTGTTCAACCCTCTTACGTCGCACAGAAATTTAATGTTCAAGAACCACGCCCGCCACGTTTCCAGGTTTATTACTGCTCCCATCTATTTGCACTTAAAGTTCACCTGAAAGTGAATTCAACTGCGGAAACGGCCGCTTTTTTCTTCCTGTTTCTTAATGGAAGAAATTCATGCAACTTAACTTCGTATAAATTCGTACAAATGAGTGCATTAGTTGAGGCCGACCTTTCTGCCTTTTGGTGAAGTTAGGGACATTTTTTTCGCGTGCGTTTTGGTGAAGTTAGGGACATTTTTTTTGCGTGCCACATTATCCCCGGAGAAACTTCTGTAAAGCCTTTCGGAGCAGAACCTAATAGCCTTTTTTTTCCTAATGCCGAGGTTCTTGGTGTGAAGTAGATTTACGGAAGTGATTGTGCATTCCGGACTCTGCAAAAAGAACAACACACACAAAAAAAAGGCAGCTTCGTCCTAGTGGTACCAAGCCTGAAGGAAGTGCGGCGCTAGGCGGCGTTCTTTGTTTCTCGTAGGTTCTCTATGTCTTTTCTCCTCTCTTTCTTGTTCTCTTTCCCAGTCTATCTGTGTTTTTTTTTTCTGTTTATTTCTATTTTTCTTCCTACATTCTTCTTTTCTTTTTATCTCTTTCTGTTTCTCGCTTCCTTCCACTTTCAATTGTCATACGTGGTTTGTGTTGTCGTGTTTCCCTAGCCATAGTTGTAATGCCCGCACTTAATATCACCTTCAAGGCGCTCGAAGAGCAAGAGGAAGAAGACTTCTCTTTGGCGCTAGCGCGCTCTCATTAAACTACAGCTGGCTATGATACATGTGGTTTTGCCTGCGTTACGCCAAGCGACGACTACCGCATACGATCACAGCATACGACTTCTTAGTTCGCACGATAGTGGTTACGGACACCGGCGGCGGCGGTGGACAACTACCCCACAACGTTTGGGATCTGGTAACAGCTTTCGCTGTAACACTTCCCTTGAAAATACGTTACTGCCTCCTATTATATATTCTTCAGCCTATCTTTCGGCGGATTGCGACAGCCACTTGGCGTTTCAGTGGGCAAAGAAACAGCGGTTGAACTCGGGCGGCTAAAGTTTCAAATACGGAGAATTTGTTGGCGAACCAAAAGCCCTGTGTGCATCTATCTAAACATCTATGTTGTTGCGTCATTGCATGTTCATAAACATATAAACAACCAAATAAAATTGTATCGTTGATGAGATTTCAACTCTCCGCGTACTACAAGGTCTGGCCACCAGCTGAGGTACAGGGGCTTCGGTGGCTCTAATGTCCCGGTGTACGGCTGCCCTAGACCCTAGCAAGGACACACAATATCGGGTCCTCTCTTTATTCCCCCCACAATGCCGCTGGCGCCTGCCTCAATAGGCGGTATAGAGAACTTTGTTTTGAATGCAAACAAACCGGTTGAGACGCTTATATCCCGCCTCTTTCACAACGCAGACGGCGTGTCGTTAAGTTCATGGAGTCCCAACTAGCTTGTTAAGTTAACTCACCGCTATGCTGTTCGCAATGGCAACGATAATTCACGGGTGGTGAATCTCGGCTAGAACTGTTCAAGCGAAGCTTGT
>JALIZH010025191.1:0-10000 GCA_030522465.1 Rhipicephalus appendiculatus | reverse complement strand
AAGCATTTACTACGTCTGCAATACCACAAACTGTTATTAGAAAAAAAATGTTGTGACTGACACTTAATAAATAATAGTAATATAATAATAGCAATAATAATATAATAACAAAAACGTGCTAGAAACACTACCTTGACAGTAGCAAACACGGCACAATGTAATACACGCCAACCTGAACATGGGCAAGGAAGTGTAGTGCTCATCACGAAAAAAAAAAAAAAAAGGCGCACTCATTGCTACCTACATTAAAAAGAAAAACGCAATTTTTAGTGAGCAGCTTTTAGACATTACTAAATTCCATTAAATTGATGCAAATCTATACTACTAGGAAGGCCGCCATCAACATAATTTTATGTATGTAAAAGTTGTTGCTTGTGACATAATTAGATGCATAAATAAAAGAAGTGAAGTCTGAGGGCTCGTTTCTTTCTTTCACCCAACGTTATGAAAACCAGCAGGTAGTGAAGCCAGGAAGGATGTAGGGGACATCAGTCGAACTATTTTTTAAGCGTATTACTGCAATAATGATACACATGTGAAGACATACTATACCTTCAGTTATGGCATTCGAGGGCTTATCAGCTGTCCGCTCGTTAAAGGATCACATGCTACGTGACCCCAGCTGGCAAAACTGTGCGTTCCACACACGCTGTCATTCCTACGAGCGGCGTGTGTTTGAACTACATCAGTGATTGGTCTAATACCTGGAGAATGCAACTACCTTAATAGTTGGTGAGCCATGATTTTCGAAGAAGCAGCGCACAAAAGGACACAATCACGCGCACATAAAATGACACAAACACAAGCGTTCTACTGCAGCTGATGATTTATTGTCAGAAGACCCGGCTTATGTAGGATAACACGCACATGCGCACTGACAGCCGTGAATACAATGAAGACCACAAAAACCACAAAAAACACAACAAAATAACCACACAAATGAAAGTACCGAAAAAACACGTGGTTCTTATGAAAAAAATTCCACGCAGTATATGGTTACATTCCAAGGTATCGGCTTGCTTTTTTAGAGAATGATACCGAGGGGCAACTGATACGTTTATCTTTCCATTTGTCGATATCAGTTGCATCGAGTATTTCTCTTGTTTCCTTGCGTTCCTTGCGCACAACCCCTGTATCTGTTAGAGCGGGAGCGACGCCACAATCCCTACTACGGAAAGCCAAATGTCCAGAATTTTTAGCCGAGAAGTGAAGGTTCGGTTCCGTTAACAGTGTGTTTAGGCACCTGCCCGTCTGACCAATGTAAACCTTGTTACAGGTCAAAGGGATCTTGGATATCACCTCTCCCCAGTGCGTGCGACTTAGGAGTTACTGTGCATGATTTCATGGATTTTTAAACGGCGTGACAACTCAGACGAAAATACGAATGAACACACGAACGCAAGCGCCGACTCACAACTGAAGTTTATTCAATAGCACATATCATATATATATACACACGCGGCTACACACAACGCAAAAGAACAAACAAAACCAAAGCATGTTATCCATTACGGTACAAGATTTCCTTATCCTGTAGCGCGATTGAGGGACAGCTAATACACGAATCATTTTTATTTTGGATGTGCCATGCCTCGATTATTTCCCGAGTTGTCTTGTCATGATGTCTTGAAATGATGTTTGTTAGGTTAAACTGAGGCACGCAGCCGCACTTCTGACAGTGCTGAGAAATGTGCGATAAGCTACCACAACGCAAATTAGCCTCATGCTCCCTTAATCTCACATTCACACATCTGCCTGTCTGGCCTATATACGCAGAGCCACAAGACAACGGAAGATTGTACACCACATTTGTGGCACAACCGATAGCCTGAGTCCTGTGCTTGACACCACAACCTTCTTTCTTTTCTTTTTTTGGCCTCCGGCCTGTCTACGTACAAGTTGAGAAATAGCCCCTACTTTGTTTGGTACAGAAAACACCACTTCAACCCCATATCTACTGGCGACGTTTTTCAAACCATGGGACAAGGCATGCACATACGGTACAACTGCAACACATTTTCTTTTAGATGTGAAGCATCTTATGGCGAAGCTTAATCCGGTGGTGGTGGTGGTGTGCCGGCGTGACCACCCTTACTGCGCATGCGCAAACCTTTTTAAAAAAAATAAAAATAAAAAACCTCCTCTCCCCCCTTTCTCTCCTCTAGGCATCCCTCCCCGCGGCAACCACACCCTCACTGCGCATACGCGTCCCCCCTCTCTCTCCTCTCCTACGCTCCCCCCTCTCTCCTCTAGGCATCCCTGCCCGCGGCGTCCACACTCCCACTGCGCATGCGCGTCCCCCCCCTCTCTCTCCTCTCCTACACTCCCCCCCCTCTCTCGCCTCGCGACGCCGACGCAGGCAGCGTCTGCTAGCGAGTTTCTTGGTTGAAAAAACCGCCTGCTCGCGCTGCACAACCGTTCACTGGCCACCCCGTATATATGGCAATGGATCTTGACCTCCAAGGTGGTGCCGGTGGGAGATTTCTCCTGTGCGTTGTTGAACAATAAAAATTCACAGCGTGCGCGTTAACTAAAAGCCGACTGCGGGTCTCTGTGTCCAGTCGGAGTCTTCTGTCTCTCGTTGCCCATTAGCAGCGATTGGCATGTTCCAGTAGGAAACACCGCTCCATCACTGCGTGCTTTGCGCCTCCCCAGTTTTCTGTCCTGCGCAACGCTGCGATGAGCACCAGCGTCAACGCCACCGCCAATGTAAGCGTTAGCGCCCGCTGCTTCACATCTACACATGGTTCCCTTTAGCGGGAGATGATGTAATTTTTTCTTTATCGACCACTTCCTTTTCTGTATCCCTACCCTGACCTTGTTTTATTGCTCGAATTAACTTTTCCCATGTTCGGGTCAAAACATGATCTGGGAACCCGGCGCATTTTATGTATTAGCTGTCCCTCAATCGCGCTACAGGATAAGGAAATCTTGTACCTTAATGGATAACATGCTTTGGTTTTGTTTGTTCTTTTGCGTTGTGTGTAGCCACGTGTGTGTATATATATGATATGTGCTATTGAATATACTTCAGTTGTGAGTCGGAGCTTGTGTTCGTGCGTTCATTCGTATTTTCGTCTGAGTTGTCGCGCCGTTCAAAAATCCATGCATCCGTACCAACTCGCCCAGTTGTCAGTGCTACTGAATGTGCTTGATTTCGCGCGAATGCGTGTGCTTCTTAGCACCATTCATCTTTTCGCAGAGGGCCAACAATCGCACTGCTGCCGAAAACACTACGGCACCAGTGCGATTGGGCACCGGTGCGATTTATTGTCGAAAGAACAGGCTTATTCTACATAAGCAGGGTCTTTCGACAATAAATCATCGGTTGAAGTACAGCGCTTGTGTTTGCGTCATTTTATGTGTGCGTGATTGTGTCCTTGCGTGCGCTGCTTCTTCGAACAAAAAATAATGCAACTAAAAATAATTGCAAAATATTGCGCGTTCACAGAAATTCCGCAACCCTTCTATTCAACGATCCGAATAACACCCACTTACATCTTGTGAACCAGTTCAAATACTTCGGGCGTCCGTACAACCTTAAACTGTAAATCTAGACTGGTCTCTTCAAAGACACCGAGTACATAGTCAGTAATTTTGACAGCACGCTTGGCTACTTACGTTACAACTTGTATAATGCACCATCAACCTAAAAATTACTACTTTACCAGTCTTAAGGTCCGTTAGGTGGCGTCCGGGAATGCAGACGCGGCCGCGTCGGCTCCCGCTTCTTCAAATGCTTTCGGATATCTTGTGTTCTCCACCGCTATATTGGACTTTTCTCAACCAGTATTGTGCAAACTTTCTGACGACACCGTCCTTGTTGGGGTGAGTGAACTTTTCGGTGAGTTATTGAACTTTGAGTGCGCGAAGCGGTGGACGGGCCCCTAAGCCTAACCACTCATAGGCTTGGCTTCGAGTACGGAGCTAGGGTTAGCTTCGAGTACAGTACTTTCGCGGCAGCGCCGGGCCTCGTCCGGCCCTTGTCGCCCGTGAACAGATGGCGAAGATGCCCGAGATGGTGATAGTTGAAGGGATGGACATCAATCCGGATGACTTCGACGGAGCGGGGTGGACCACCGCTCTTGGTGCCCGGCGGAAACGGGATCCGGTGAAAAACGCGGCGGCCGCGGCCACCGCCAAGCCGACGGCAAACACAGCAAAGAAGCACGGTTTCAACGCCCGCTCCCGCTCGACAGTTCAGAAGGTCGTAGCCGCTTCGCGACTCCCTCGGCTGCCGAGAGAGCAGATTATGGTCATTGTACGGCCCCGCGGAGGGTTCGACGTTTCGAAGGCGGACTTGGTGCTACTCGCGAGGGCTCCTACTATGGCCGCTGCGCTAACCGACCAAGAAGCATCGGAGGATACGATCTGCCCCAACAAGGTACAGAATATACTTGTTATATCGACTCCGCTCAGATCCAACGCTGTCGCTTACGCTGGCATCTAGAAAATTCACACGAAAGCAGGTGCTTTCGAGGTTTCCGCCTACGTAGCCGCGCCGGAAAACACTTGTAAAGGCGTCATCAGGAACGTTGACCCCTCGATAGAAGAGCATACCCTCAGAAGCATGATTGTAAACCAGAGAAACTCGACCGCCATTGAAGTCAAGAGAATCAAAAATTCCCCATCTCCCGCTAAAGGGAACCATGGGTGGATGCGAAGCAGCGGGGAGATAATTAGCTTGAGCGGGAGGAACGTCGCCGCATTCATTTCACGGCAGGGGTCCGGGCGCTCATCGCGGCGCTGCACAGGAGAGAGAATGAGGCACGCTCCGTCATTTTCATACCGCGGAACTACCGTGGCGCCCCCCGGCGGAGTATGCAGCTGTCACACCACCTGTCGTTCGCGCCGCTCCGTAGAGGATTCCTAGAGGAAAGGACGGGGCGGACCGAAGGAGAGGAGAGAGAGGGGGGGAGGGGACGTGCATGCGCTGTGGGTGTGTGGGACGCGTGAGCCGCTCCGTAGAGGAGAGAGGGGGGAGAGGACGCGCATGCGCTGTGGGATGCATGCGCCGCTCCGTAGAGTAGATGATTCCTAGAATAGAGGAAGGGGGGTGAGCGTAGGAGAGCACAGGGGAGGGGACGCTCCGTAGAGTAGACGGTTCCTAGAGGAGAGAAAGGGGGGTGAGATTAGGAGAGAGAGGGGCAGGGGACGCGCATGCGCTGCTGTGGTGTGGGATGCGGGAAGGACTAAGCCCCCTCCAAACACATGCAAGCAAGATTAAGGAATGGGGTCAACCTGGGCGACAGACACCACCTGCCTAGCCATGGCTAAGCAGCCTCTCTGTGCTCTCGGCCATGACTCAAGGAATGGGGTCAACCTGGGCGACAGACACCACCTGCGTAGCCATTGCTAAGCAGCATCTCTGTGCTCTCGGACATGACTCTGATGACTGTGTTAGGGTTGACGGCCTTCATATTAATACAGTGTTCTGGTTCACATAATGGGTGCTTCCCTACTTCATGACAGTGGCCGGACGCGGGACGGGGGGACGGGGGACGCGGGACGCGGGACACGGGAGGGACGGACAGAGCCCCCGAGCATAAGATGCTTCGCGTCTAAAAATGCCCCCACCTCCCCGAAGGGAATCGTGAGGAAATGCGAATGCATTTCGCGCGCGCTTCACTCCATTTATATATACGTGCGAGCGAGCGGACGGGAGTGTGGGGCGCAGGGAGGAGAGAGAGCGAACGGTGAGAGAAGGAGCGGCGAAGCACTGCACCTACCCTCTGCTAAACTCTCCACACACGCGGGAGCTCCGCCGAGCTTCCGCGATGCGAGCGCCCTCACACACCAGAGCGCGCTCCTCCTCTCCACTCACTCTCCGCTAGAGGTGTGCGCCGTGGCGGTTTCGACCGGCGGCGGCGTGGGGGTCGATCCGAGTCGGCGGCGGCGGCGTCGTCGGCGCACGCCGGGTATATCATCGGCGGCGGCGCACGGCCATTTTTCGTCGGCGGCGGCGGCGCCGGCGGCGTGGAAACCGAAACTACAAGTTTCAAAAAGCTATTTTACTGCATCTTCTTTGTTTAATTCGCTGAAATTCAGGGCTTTTAACCCTAAGGGCTGAGAGAACAGCATAGATATGTACTAGAAGTCAGAGAACTGGCAAACGTTTCTTAAATATTTTGTTTTTCGGCGTGCACATAGAAAATAAAAAAAAAAGAATGGGTGAGAGGGCACTTATCTCAAGTCATGTAAAGTGTATTAATCATTTCTGAGGTTTCACGTACCGTTACCACTATATTAACATGAAACACGCCGCAGTGGACTACTCCGGAAGTTGCGTGCACGGCTCTTTGACGTGCAGACATCATTTAGCGTCCGTCAAAATGCGAGCACCGCGGCCGGGATCGAACACGCGTCTATGGGGTCAGCATCAGAGACCGTGCCACCGCAGCACGCGGCAATGTTGAATGTGTGTTTATTTGTTCCATAAATGTGCAGCACACCTTCTTTTTTTTTTGTACCGTGGTTGTATGTGTTTTACAAGATTCATGGCGGTAAGCTGTTGGCACATAGTTCGAAAGAACGACGAACCCAGCCTCGAAGGATGCGTACGCAACACGAGAAAATTTCACGAACACACAAGCTGCGACTATGTAGTCAAGAGTTCGACGAAAGTTCGTCTGGTCAGGTATCATGATGAGGATGTTGCACTGACCAAGTCAAGGTGAAAAACATAGAGACGTTTCGGAATCCATACGGGTTACTTGTTCACACTAAACAGGCAAGAGCCGGTATACCTTAATTACATTTCTCTAAAGTAGGTTAAACCTTTTTTCGTGATAACGATATGGAAGGTACACGATCATGACCATGTTTTTTTTTTTTCGCTTGATATGCTTCAATCAGTTCCCTCGTATTTCGTGGCTGGGTATCGTTAATTATATAATTAAAATAATGTTAATTATTGAAATAATTAAAATATATCATTAAACGATATATCATAAATTAAAATGTAATTAATTAATATAATTATTTAATTAAAAACGGATGACCAATCTCACACTGCAATGAGCAGGCATGTCTCCTCCCCCTGATGCGGCGGACGTTTCATGTTCTTTCAGCGCCCCGTCTGTCCTATGCACTCTACCACAAGGAAACGGCATGCGATACATGACGTTTGTGATTCATTCGGTGAATCTATTGACTTGGCGAGTACTGCAAATGCTCCTTGATTTCTGGTTTTCAATGCTTGCACAAAATCGTGACAGCCTGACATCGCTGAAAACGTGGCAGCTTCCACTCGCCTACTGTCCTCGCTTTCACGGGCACCTGACATACCATGTTTCTTTTTTAACTTGTTGTAAAGGCACCTGGCAAGTCTCCCCAGGTGCCACCTAATCCAGTCCCTGCACATGATGTTGTAAATATCCGTGACCCCCCAAAAAATGACTGCCAATCGAGGCAGTGACGTCCGTTCTACGCCCGCACCTAGAGTGCCTCGATGTCCTCCTCGCCCGAGGAGGAAATCGAGGCACTCTACCCGCACCTAAAGTTCCAGTAGTGTCATTTGCTTTGCCGATAGTGTGGTGCATTTTAGCCTGAACAATGGGCGCCGTCAACAAAAGCCCTATCCACGGTGATTTCTCTGACACCGTGACTCCAACCAGCAGCGTGATTTTGAAAATGTTTCCTCTCCTGCTGAATTAACAAGTAGCGTTTCTCTCCCCCTTCTTTCACTTTTTTTTTCGGCATCTGCGTAAACAGAGCTAATCGCGAAGGCCATGAACCACATGTCTTCGGCGCAACTTCTTTCTAGAAAGGGTCCTAAGAGGAAAAGAAAAGGGGGTTTTCTGAAAAGTACTTTCACTTTTGCCAGAGTGTTAGGAGGGATTTTCCTACTTTTTTAGAGAAGCAGAGTAGCTGTGTACGCACACCAGTGGTGTAGCCAAGGGGGGGGGGGGAGTTCAAACCCCCCCGAAATTTTTCAATTTTGCTTGCGTATATATGCACGCACACATTCAAACGCACGCACGAACATACATAAAGTATGGTTAAACCCCCCCCCCCCCCGAAAAAATTTCTGGCTCCGCCACTGACACACACGTGTACTGATGTGGTCGGGGGTCTGCCCATAGGACCGGAACCAGCCATGTCTCAAGGAGAAGTCGAGCAGAGTAGCCGGAGCTGATATCAGGAACGTTTATTTACAGTATTTACATGGTAGCGTGATTTTACATGATGCTGGAAGATCTCTGGAGCGTCTCGGCTCTCACGTTTTAAGGCCTTAGCCTTCCCAAGATTCCCTGCACGGGAAAACAATAAAGTCCAGTATAGTCCAATCAAGATGTCGTCTTGATCTCCGCCTCAAAAAATGGGAAGCTCAAACACCGCTTCCTTCCCAACCCTGGAAAGAGGGAAGAGGCACGCCTAGTTCGCCCGGCGGCGAGGGAGATGAGTACACCGGACACAATACGGCCTCGCACTGCACTGCACAGTGACCTGGCCGAGGTGACGCACATTCCTGTAAACCAGCCGTGTAATCAGGTGCAGCGATGACTCCTGGGCAGCGGCTGCGACGCAGGTGCCTCTCAGGCGGCTGCCACGAAGGCACTCTCGGAGTGTGGGAAACGTGTCTCACAAGTTCTCGGCTGATTGTTCGGTGCGTCGCGTAGCACGATGAACAAAGCAAGCAGCCTCGCCTGCAAACAGCCCCTCCTAGGTCATAGAACCGTCAAAGTCGGTCGGGTGAGTCCAAAGGGGTTTGACGAGGTGCGCCGACGGCCCTGAAGGGTTCAGAGCATGATTGCCGTGTTGTCGCCGCTACAGGTGCTCTTCGGGGAACGCTGACCCGGGAACACGTTGTTAGAACACCATGCCCGGGAATAAAGCAGGGCAGACTGGTGAAATAATTTAATTCCGATCGTCCAAGTGGCTCCAAGCCATAAAGTCCGATCATAACAGTACTCCGTGTCGAAGGAACGCCTCTAGAACCGCTGATATATCTCTACCGAGTCGAATGCCTATGTATGTCATATAGATTTTTTTTATTGGGCAGTTTTCTCAATTATTCGATTAATCGTATGCAGGTGATCTATGGTAAAACACTACCCTAAATGCAGCTTCTTCTCTAGGTACATTAAAGTGAAGTGTGGCGCTTATCTTATTCGAAATTCAAATGATCTTCCTCAATATCATGTACAACATGCTGAAAGGAGGTTGATCGGTCTCGCGGGCGAAAGGTGCAACACATCTTTCGTTCACGTCGCGCGTTGATGAAGACCTTTCGTGCATGTGCATGATGGGAAAATATCGGGAGAAGAGGAAGGATGGGAGGGGGGTTGTTACGCCCGCATGAAGATAATTGTGATTATCTTTAGCGATCTGCTTAAGAAGAAACCAACGAAAAACACGGAGACAGCGTAGGAACCAACCAGGGCAAGTGTTGGACTTACAACTAAATGTTTATTAAAGAAACCCCACACACAGGAACCAGCAGCACATGCGTAAATAGGCTATCAGAGCTTTGTCACGTTGCACAATTCACAGTACAAAGCCAAGAAACGTGTCAAGGTGGCACAAACAGCCTATTTGCACGAAACACCAAGATATCAACGCCACGTGCACCGTTATCTAGAACCGCAAATTCGTTATCTGTGAGGAAAACTGAGGGATCACTCACACATGACACTTTGCCCCCCCCTATATATATATATATATATATATATATATATATATATATATATATATATATATATATATATATATATATATATATATATATATATATATATATATATATTTCAAAGGCTTCACAAGTTTCACCTTTACTATTATTTCTTCCTTTGCCAGTGACACTCACTGATTTGAAATCAGGGGCGCAGCCACAGCCTTTGCGGCGCAGAGGCACGTAAGTTTCGAAATTCGCTTGTCATGGGACCGTGTGTACAGCGGTCAGACGGGCCGATGATTCAATGACAGGCTGCGTGAACACTGCAATCTACTCCCTACGGGCACTGGTGGAAACTCACCTCTGCGCCCCTGATTTCACATC
>JALIZH010025190.1:0-22661 GCA_030522465.1 Rhipicephalus appendiculatus | reverse complement strand
TTCGGCGAATGCCTGTGGCCATTCGACTGACTATGCCATGTCTTTTGTTTTTTCGCTATTATTTTTTATTTTTGTGCATGTATAGCTTTCGGTATAGCGTTTGGTATCGGGGGAATACCAGGTTCTTGGGACGCTTCTCCGAACCGCTTGCCGTGGAAACGCTTGCCTGCGCGCCTCCCCTTCTGCGGTGAAAGAATAATAGTATCTGGGGTTTTACGCCCCAAAACCACGATATGGTTATGAGAGACGCCGTAGTGGAAGGCTCCCGGGAATTTCGACCATCTGGTGTTCTATAACGTGCACCGACATCGCACAGTACACGGGCCTCTGCCATTTCGACTCCGCGGAAATGTGACCGCCGCGGCCGGGATCGAACCCGCGACCATCGGGTCAGCAGCCGAAGCACCCGTAAGCCTCTGTTTCCACCGCGACGGACTGCTGTGAAAGACAATCACGCTAGCTGGTTTCCGCTCTAACCGCAAGTACTGCTTTATCGGGCGAATATAAGCACCACGCATATTATTAATTAAATGTTAGTCATTACTGTTAATACCATCATGTTTGCCGGAGCAGCGATATCAGAATACCGAACGTAATTTAACAGGATGTTCATGTTTCCGAAATGAAACAGGAGACACAATTGTGTATCTGTGTCATGACTAGGCATACACAGACGGCCGCAGCGACGGTTAGGTTTATAATTCGATTCAGGCAAGACCGAATGCCTTAACACACATCTGTCTTAATGAGCCGCGGGCGTAGGTAAAAAAGGATTTGAGCCGCTACAACAATAAATCTGTTTGTCGAGGCCCGCGAGAAGTGCTTGGAATGTCGCACTCTCCACAGCGGAAGTACGGAGGTAAAAGCTAGAACGATCTTCACCATATTTGGAAGCGAAAAGCGTAATTGAAAAATTAGGGATATAATACAAGACGTCCAATATGTCCAGTAGCGATCTGCTGTTTCAACTACGAGGCAGAATGGCAAGTTGGGCAGGTTGGTAAAAATGCATTCGAATTTGTGGCGCATAATACATGGGAGACTGCATAAGCGTTATCTCCGAAGCCGGTTTATTTCGGAACACACAAGAATATATACAATCACAACGATCTCACGCATCACGCTCATATCATGGCAGTACTGAAAATCAATTACACTACCAATAAAAAACATTAATACTACTGAGCAGAGAACACCGAATGCGTCGACAGCAATGACACCCAGAGAAGCAACAAAATATAAATATCAATAAATATATAAATAGAAAGTACAGTAATCCAATAATTTAAAAGAAAGTCACAGTTTCGCCACTACGGCGAAGCAATGAATGCGATAGCAAGAAATTAGTTTGTCACACGAAGAATGACAAGCAGCTTGATACTTGCAGCGTGCCGCTGCAGCACAAAGAAGGACGCTCGAAAACGACGCATAGGTATACACAGGACAAGCGTGAACTAACAACCGTCGCAGTTGTTAGTACGTGTTTGTATTTGTTTTTCTTTATTTATATATGAAAAATGTGGGAAGGTAGGCTACGTAAGAGCCGGCTATCCCAACATCATGGCAGCAATATAGAAGATACATACAAAGATAAGAAAATAAAAATTACACCATCTCCCGCTAAAGGGAACCATGCGGAGATGTGAAGCAGCGGGCGCTAAGGCTTACACTGGCGGCGGCGTTGATGCTGGCGCTCATCGCAGCGTTGCGCAGGAGAGAAAACTGGGGAGGCGCAAAGCAGGCAGTGATGGAGCAGTGTTTCCTACTGGAACATGCCAATCGCTGCTAATGGGCAATTAGAGACAGAAGACTCCGACTGGACACAGAGACCCGCAGTCCGATTTTAGTTAACGCGCACGCTGCGAATTTTTATTGTTCAACAACGCACAGGAGAAATCTCCCACCGGCACCACCTTGCAGGTCGAAATCCATTGCCATATATACGGAGTGGCCAGTGAACGGTTGTGCAGCGCGAGCACCAAGAAACTCGCTAGCAGACGCTGCCTGCGTCGGCGTCGCGAGGCGAGAGAGGGGGGGAGCGTAGGAGAGGAGAGAGGGGGGGGGACGCGCATGCGCAGTGGGAATGTGGACGCCGCGGGCAGGGATGCCTAGAGGAGAGAGGGGAGAGCGTAGGAGGGGAGAGAGGAGGGGAGGCGCATGCGCAGTGAGGGTGTGGTTGCCGCGGGGAGGGATGCCTAGAGGAGAGAGAGAGGGGGGAAAGGAGGTTTTTTTATTTATTGTTTTTTTGAAAGGGTTTGCGCATGCGCAGTAAGGGATGTCACGCCGCACACCGGATTAAGCTCCGCCATAAGATGCTTCACATCTAAAACAATAAAAGAAGAAAAAATAATCAGAAGCACTATGTACATATATACAATATAGGGCGTATAACGCATGACAGTCCATGGGGATAGTCCAGTTCATACAGCATTTTAAGATCGCGGATGGAGTCCGTACAGATAATTTTATGCACTTGATTATGAGTTATGCACTTATGCACTATGATTATGCACTTGCATCTTGACTTGTATTTGAGCAACACGCTGCGAGTGTCGACAATGCAGAAGCCGACGGTGTTGTTGTTGTTGTTGTTGTTGTTGTTGTTGTTGTTGTTGTTGTTGTTGTTGCCTCTGACATGGCTCATACCCACTCAGGGGGAATTGGCCAATAATTGATTATATGCTACTGTAAGACTTTTCGACCCTGTTTGATATTTCTTTTTTCTTTTAAACTGCGCCACGTGGAATGACCCGTCTGCGTCTCCTGTCACGCGGTGGCGTCTGCCAAGTGTGCCCGGTGTTCTTTTATTTCCTTCTACATCATGAGTGGCAGAGAAGGGAGCCACTTTTTCGCGCACGTCTCAAGGGCAGTTTTCAATTTGAAAGAAACTGTAAAAGCGTTGCGTGATAGAAAACACGCTCAAGCTGTTTTCGAGATCTCCGTACCGCGAGCGACAAATGGTGCATATGAATAGCTCGACGTTATATCGCTTGCAAAAGCATTGCATGTGGCTGTGTTGGCTAGCGCAGCAGGCTGCGTAGTGAGGGGTCGCCGGTTCGAATCTCCCGGTCGGGTGGTTTGGAATTTTTTTCTACTGATTTATTTTTCTTTATGCCTTTTGTATATATACGCATACATATACATATCCGGGACATGACGGCGACGACAGACGGTGACGGCGAAAATCAGCCGAGAGTGTCCATATAATTGCTATCACAATAAAACAACAAAATACAAATCACACTTCATGCACGCTTTGCTATTCCAAGCGCGGAATTCGACCATTATGCTGACGTTAGCATGACGTCACCATATCGCTTGTGCTGTTTACGTCTCTATTTCTTGCTTCCGTGTCTTATGCTCCGCCTATTCGGAAGTTACGTACGAGACAGTAGGCACTGCAAATAACTTGATCAGCCTTCGCATTTCTTGGAAATGTTTCAGTCACAGTCAGCCCACATCTATGCGCGTTCGTGGTGTCGTTCGTGACAGCAATGAGACTTGCCCCCCCCCACCCTAGAATTTTGTATAAGGTGAGGTGTAGATAATATTCTATTGCTCAACTTGCAATACACCACACCGTAAATGCACACTGGGCGCTACTGCATAACGCGAACACCACGCTAGCGTTTCTTTGAAGCCTTAATTACTGTGTCACTTTTTTTTATTTACGCGCCAGCAGCTGAGAAATAATATAAAGAGAGATTTCCTAAAAGCCACATGTTTCGAGGACAGCCTGAAATAAAAGGCTGTCTCGAAACGACTGTCATACACCATAAAGATAAGATGCGCATCTTATCGGGTAAGTAGGGACAACGTTCAATTTCCTATGTGAAAATACTCTCATCTGGCCTTATCATGGTTAGTATCGAAGGAAGGAACTTGCTGGAAGATACTGGCAATTACACGAGATACGGTTTCTGAGACGCTATTCTTGCGAGGCCACCATCATGACCCCAAAATTATGTTTAGTTTTGTTTTATTTATTTTTGGTGAAGCAAAACATTGTAGATACACAATGTACAAGGTACATATGGAAACACGACGCGCATGCGCATGGTGGTGGCGGTGATGTTACCGCACGCGGAGTTAGCCTGGCAGACCTAGCCGGCATTTGTTGCGCCTGAGTGACCCTTTCCCTGTAGTTCGGCTCACCAAACGTCACCTAACCCTGCCTCTCGTAGAAAACGTAAAAGCATGTTAGTCACTTGCTTTCGCATCAACCGCACACCTGCCGAAAAAACAAAGTCTTCGCACCCGTGGGGAACCCTCTTTTCTTCGTATGGTCCAGTAGTCTCTCCCTTTCGGAGCAATAACGCATACAGAACCAGATGTAGTGCTGTATATTCCCAACTTCGTCGCATTCAGTGCACAGGGTGTAAGGAGCGCACCTCACATTAAATAACCATGCAGAAGTGTTCAGGCCGATCATGTTCTTGCTCTGTGCAGCGGGATTGACTTGGCGCGACTAAGTCCTCTTGGAACACAGGGCTGATGGGGCGAATTCCACAAGCAGCGAAAATGGAAACGAACTGGACGCTTTCAAGCCCATTTTTGAGGCTTTTTGTCCACTGCCCACAACACCACTGTACGCTGTATCTTGATGTTGAAAATAAACTGATTGTCTCTTTTGGTAGTTGCTGATTCACAGGAGCTCTAAATGTCGGTTGTCCTAAAAGTGCTTCGTTGGCTAGGCCATCTTCTCTTTCGTTGCCGCTGACACCAACATGTGAAGCTATCCACTGTAATGTTATCTTGGTGCCTTTTTTGGTAGCGTCTGTCAGTGATGCTAGCGACTGGCGGCAGAATTTGTTTGAGGGAATTCCTCGAGATAGCTGTTGCATTGCCGACTTAGAGTACGAGAAAGAGAGAGAGAGGAACGAAAAGGAAAGGCAGGGAGGCAGGCTCGGTTGGCTACCCTGCGCGTGGGGGGCAGGGGGGGAATAACAGAAAGACAGAGAAGAAACAACACGGGTAAGAAAAAGAACAGTTCGTTCGAACACAGAAAACGCGAACTCGCGCTGTTAGTTCACAGGCACTCGTGAAGTCCGGTCGTCTTCAAGTAACACAACAGGGCTTTCGTGGCAGTGAGCATGTACGAAACCGTGGGCCAAAATTACAGGTAATTTTAACCTTGGCGTAGGGTGTTTTCTAAAAATTGGTTGGCAACACTGCACTACGCCGGCGCTCCGGCTTCCCACAGTGCTTCGCGGCCGCCAAAAGTGACGCGCAGGAATTTAATAATAATAATAATATCTGGGGTTTAACGTCCCAAAACCACGATATGATTACGAGAGACGCCGTAGTGGAGGGCTCCGGAAATTTCGACCATCTGGTGTTCTTTAACGTGCACTGACATCGCACAATACACGGGCCTCTACCATTTCGCCTCCATCGAAATGCGACCGCCGCGGCCGGGATCGAACCCGCGACCTTCGGGTCAGCAGCCGAGCACCCTAACCGCTATACCACCGCGGCGGACGCGCAGGAATTTCTGGAGAGGTCCATTTAGCCAACTTCTACGACTGAGTGAGTCCTGCACGTTTACAAAGGTTCGTACGTACGGTTTTAAACGTGTGGATATATAGATTAAATTTAGCAACTGAGGTACGGGACGGTGAGTAGGGTGAACTTGTCGGCTAGTTGGTCCAACATCTGTAATGAACAGTTAGGTTCAAACGGGAGAGCCAGTTTTCACCTTAACAGCTGGCGGTCACGTGATCTGAGCAGGAAGGTCACGTATAACGTTAACATCACACCAGAGCCGTGCAATTCGAATGAAAAAGCAAGGTTCTAGCGGGCGTTGATTGTGTAGTAGTTGATTGTGTCATCTTGCCAGTGTCAATGCGGGGGGGGGGGGGGGGGCAGTATAACCAGTATTTCAGTACAATAAATACTGTAATACATTGACAAAGGACTCTGGTTTAATATACGCAGTGCCACTTCGTGTTTCTCGCTATTTTGCCAGCATCACTGAGGCCAGAGCCAGGTTCAAAAGGTACGTGTCGCTCTACGAGTGACGCCATATATGGTGTCTGTGCGCACGCAGTATCATGTACTGTTGGCCATTCCATATCTTCACTGTCATGGTTCTATATTTTATTGACGAGGAGCTCCTGTATGACGATATGCTGCTGCATTTATGTACGCCCTTCGCCCAGATAAAAATCAGTTGTGCCAGAGCGGGGCCTCCGCGACCAGCTCCTGCAGCTTGCCGGAGCTGATCACGGAGGCCACGGTCAGCGCTACCTGTGGTTGTTGTATGTCTCTTGTGCGTCCTCGTTTCTAAGCGCCGTGCCCTAGTTGAAAACAAGTAAGACAACTCTGCGTGAGGCTAATACTTATTTTGAAGCATATGTCAAGACATTAACCCTTTCCGGCGTCACCTATGAAAAACTGTCTGTAAACGTGTCAAATCGATACAACGTTATTTCAAGACACTCAATATTCTGTTGCAACAAAACTGATGTCATAATATGTTAATTTATGCGTGTTATTGTAAATAATCCCAATTAAGTTGCAATAAAATGTCTATTTATTATGAAGTCATTCATGCCATGTTTCGGCATATACAGAATGCAATCTTAGTGTAGAAATACAGTGCAAATTCATTTTTGGTTACATCCATTATGAGTGTTTTACCCCCCTCCCCTTTTTTCCTTTCCTCCTCACCTTCACATCACTCCTCCTCACTTCCCTTTCCCACTACCTTGCTATACTACACTATGGATGGCTAAGCTACCACAGCAACTACTCGACACTTTCCCGCTTTCTCTCCTCCTTCTTTTCCTCCTCCTCACCCATGCATCTGTCCCGCTAACCCTCACTTCCCTTTTGATTCCCTTGCTAAACTATATATACTAGACTAGTCTAAGCCATGCTGCACCCTCTGTCCTCCTCATTCCCTTCCTCCTCCCCGTCACTTCCCTTTCCCACCCCATTGCTGTACTATACTATTCACGGCTAGTGCGCCGTCTAGTCCTCCCCGTTTCTCTGTGTTGCGATTGTTTCGTGCTTTGTTTAAATATGAATTTACGCCAACTCGCCCAACTGTCCCTACGCTATGATCCTTGCTACACTATACTATACAAGGCTATACCGTGCTTTATCCTGTCCCCTCCTCCTCACCTTCCTCCTCAGCACCTCCTCCTCCTCACTCTTGCTCACCCTCGCTTCGCTTTCCCACACACTTGGTACAGTAAAACCTCGGTGATACGAATTTCGCGGGGTAACCAGAAATATTCGTATCATCCGAAAATTCGTATCACCAGAAAATATGGAAAATTAGCATGCGACAAAGGAGAGCTCGTGCACGTTTTCATAGATTGTTTCCGAGGGCCACAGCAACGTAACGGAAAGCTCTGAATGATTGCCAGCGAAGTTTTTAGACATAAACTATCATACTAGCACTCGTAAATATACGGCCCGTGTGCGCGTGTATAATTAATGAACCAGGTGTGTGAGCCGTGACACCTAGTAGCCCCTTGCTAACCTTTGTACACTTATTCGCATGACAGGAAAGTACTGCGGCAAAAGCGACTTAAGGGGAGCTTTGCATGCGATAATAAAGGCCTGTAAATTTTAGAACCGCTGTTCTTTGTTACTATTTTCTTATCGCGGTGGTGTTGGGGATGTTTTTTGGGAAACTTACGGCCGTGCACACACAGTAGAAGAGTTGGCAGCTGTGCGCGTCCTCAACAACCGTGCATGTTAACGTTGTGAGGCCTAGATCCTTCGCCAAGACCGTCAGCTTTCTCGTTCAGGGCTCGTCCACTTTTTATAGGATGTCTGATGCGCAAGGATATGGCTTGCATGAACGTGTAAGCGCAGCACAACGAAAGCAGCACGCGTCAACGCGTTAAAAAAAATCACAGCATATCCACGGAGTGAATGATGTTGAGTGGGCGAAGCTGCGGAGGTTCATCGGTAAACCGTGAATCTTCCGTGAATTCTGCCCGGTACATCATCACCGACGTGAGATCGGGCGCGTTTATCCTAAAGGGTCGATGAGAGTTATGGTGACTGAAGCAATCATGGTTACACCGTGAAATCTTCAGTGGTTTCGCCCAGCAGTAATCAAAGCGATAGTGTGTGTGAAATTTTATTCAAACTTCAACGACCGGTCGTCGTCCATGGTCCGCCAAGCAGCACGATCCGGCAAGCGCACTCGTACGGCGGTCCGCGCAATCGGAGAGCAGCTGCACCGCCAACGCCATCTAGCGTACCTTCACCCAACCGCCATATTGTACGAATGTCTATAGGAGAGCGCCCTCTCGGAAACGAGACGAGAACTGGAGATGACGACACCATATCCACGGAGTGAATGACGATGAGTGGGCGAAGCTTCGGAGGTGCGTCGGTAAACCGGTAATCTTCCGCGAATTCTGCGCAGTAAATCATCAACGACGTGAGATCGGGCGCATTTATACTAAAGGGTCGATGAGAGTCATGGCGACTCGCAGCTCACTTTAATTTTACATGTACGTTGTGAATTTTTTTATTGTTTAATCACGCACAGGAGACATCTCACACAGGCACTACTTGGAGGTCGAAATCCAGTGCCTACTGGCTACTCAGGATGTTGGACCGCCGAGGTGATGCCATAAGAAGCTTCGCCCCTAAATATATTCATCATATACAAGTACCGCCATCTAGCGGACATTCCAAGAACTGTTTTACAAAGAGCTGTGCTGTGAGCACGGACAACGCCGCACGCCGACAAGGCTCGGTCTTAGGGTGCTTCGCCCCTAAAAAAGAACATGGCTGATCTTTGTCATAGTAATCGGTGTAACACGAAAGTGAAACGTGTCTTCACAGAGGTACTTGAGCGTTTATTGTGCATTGTTTCGCCACAAGGGCGAAGGAATCAATGCTACAGCAACAAATTGTAATGTCACGCGAAGAACGGCAAGCAGCTCGAAACTTGCAGCGCGCAACCTCAAGCAGAAAGGACGTACAAAATTAGCATACACAGGACTAGCGCGGACTAGCTGTCACACCTCGACACTTAACACACGCTACTCAAACGCAAAGAAAGACGCACGAAACGAACGCACAAGTATACACAGGATGAGGGCGTGTGTGAGCAGTGCGCTCCTCTCGTAAACGCGGCCGCTGCGGCGAGCGCAGTGACCTTCGTGCACTCTTAAACCACTGTAACTTCAAAGCAAACTTGCGGTGGAAGCACAAGACGTACAAAGCGCCGCAATCACGGTATCAGCGCGCGCGCTTCGCAACGAGAGGGGGCGACGGCCCTTAGAGCGCGCATTCCGCGCTACCTTCGCGTCATCTCGCTAGTAATGATAGTAATGACAAAAACGCGCTGAAGTTGCCGAGCTCTGAAGACCGCTAATGGTATATGGTGTATATAAATAGCTCGCCGTTAGCAAGTTGGAGAACGTACGCTCTGGGGATTAGTGGTTTCGCTCCGCGCGCTGCGGAGCGAGGGGTCGTAGGTCCGATGACAAGCGACGGAACTTTTTTCTTCTAGTTTTTTCTTTGCAATCTATTAGTTTATATTTTACAACGTCATATCCGTGACGGAAATACGTCAGTAGAGCCGTGGTGGACCCCGACATAAAACACTTTCGTGTTAAAAAAAAGCGCGACACCAGTGCCATCCGTAATCTAAACGCGAGGGCACACGAAGGCGCATTAGGGCCTCCATGATTTGCGCGCACAATCTCGGAGGCTACAACGCGTGATGGCGCGGCGCGCATGGGTTCCCGAGCCCCCGCGCGTACTTGTCGCGTCTTCCTCGACAGCGCGGGTAGCACCTGTTCGCACCTGCGCGGCGCCGTACGTTAAACGTCGCGGGGTGAAAATCGGTTCGCAACAACCGTACTCCATTAGAATGCAGGCCAAGGGGGCCCTTGTCACCCTTGCCGGGACCAAACAAAAATTCATCACCCCGATATGCGTACGAGCTGTGTTCGTATCATGCAGGTTTTCACTGTATATTATACGTTGTCATGGCTGTGCTTGACACATTACCAGTTCTTTTCAGCCACACATTCACGCCGGCGCAGCATGCATTGCTTCGGAGCCAAACGAAGCAGAACGTTATCCCCGATCCCACTCTTTATAAACCCCTCAGAAATGGGCGGGCCACACTAGTTAACTTCATTGGTATTACCTGGCTTACTACATTTTGATTTTATTATAACCAGATGTTTCAAAATATTTCCCACTACTGTGCATAACTTTTACATGAGGCAGAGTAACGTTAATCAAAGAAAAGAAACATATCTATCATTTGTTTATAAGTTTCGGCTAGCGCAGCTCCGAGAATACCTGAGAACCGCACTTCTACCAGTTACAGCCAAGGAGGAGGAGGAGGAGGAAGCAACATTATTTTAAGAAATAAAAAAATGAAAAAGAAAGGTCCGGCGAGTTTTTGGGGATTTGGGCGAATATCCCCGCCTAGGTGTCGGCCACGAGCCCTTGAGCTCTGGCGGCTGCCTCGGCCCTCTGGACGGCCCACAGTTGGTTCTCGAGGGCATGGCTGAGCAGTGCAGTCTCCCAACGCGTTGGGTTCGAGGCTGCGTCCCCGTCTGGAGCCCCACCTCTGTCACACTCCCATAGCATATGTTCCAGGGTTGCCCTGGCCTCGCAAAACTTGCAGCGTGACGGATAAAGCTCTGGGTAACAAAGAGTCAAGATCACTGGGCTCGGAAACGTTCCGGTCTGTAGCTGTCGCCACTTGACCGCCTGCTTCTTGTTCAGTTTTTGGTGTGGTGGCGGAAATTTGCACCTGGCCAGTCTGTAATGCTGTGTAATGTCCTTGAAACTTGTGAGGCGATCCTCCCACTCCCACTCCTGACCCGACGTCGCGGCCGAGGCGGCGGCGGTGTTGACGGTGGCGGCTCGCCACCAGCAGCGTTTTTACCGGCGTTTTCTGACGTTGCGTCTCTCGGCGTCATGACATCAACGCCGCCAGAGAGGGCGGCCAACCACATGGAAAGCGCTGAGGCCAGCGCCAGCGCAGCGTCACACATGCGACCCAAGGGAATGAACTCGATACCTCGCAAAGCAGTGGGAAGTATCCGTCACTTCACCAACAAAAATATTCCTGATTACAGGTTTTATGTCCAACTTGCAGTTCTGTAGTGAGGGAAACAAATCACAGTGCCGCCGAAAGGCTATTTTTGTTTACTTTACTTGTAGCGCCACCTATTGAGCATAAGAAGAACCACAAACTCGTAATATATGGCCTCTGAGCTTGAAGTTGTCGCACGTTTTTGAGGCCACGTATTCGGCCAATACACTCAGGCCTGCTAAGCCTACCGATGAACTTGAGGATGGCGCTCGGAAACTGTTCGAAGAAATCCCGAGCGCTTGCTGTCGAAGCTTCTGAGGAACAAGCTAAGTCAAATACAAGCATCGGGTGAGAACTTGCGGGTCACACAGAGCACGGCGACGACTTAATAGATCTGAGGCGGGTGGCAGCCATTTTGGCAGCAGCGACGACGCCGTTACGTAGCGGAAGTTGCTGCCAGCCGCACGCTGATTGGTTATCCGTCCATCGAACGGCTTCCGGCGGCGACGCTGACGCCGGTGATGTCTGGACCGTCCTGAAGTGGACGTTTCGGCCACCGTCACTGGTAGTGTCGACGCCGGCGTACGAAACGCCGGGAAAACGCCGGGAAAACGCTGCATATAGTTCGGCCTTTAAGGCCGAACTATATGCAGCGTTTTTTCCGGCGTTTTCTGACGTTGCGTCTCTCGGCGTCATGACATCAACGCCGCCAGAGAGGGCGGCCAACCACATGGAAAGCGCCGAGGCCAGCGCCAGCCCAGCGTCACGCATGCGACCAAAGGGAATGAACCTGATACCTCGCAAAGCAGTGCGAAGTATCCGTCACTGGACCAACAAAAAATATTCCTGATTACAGGTTTTATGTCTAGCTTGCGGTTCTGTACTGAGGGAAACAAGTCACAGTGCCGCCGAAAGGCTATTTTTGTTTATTTTACTTGTAACGCCACCTATTGAGCATAAGATGAACCACGAACTCGTAATATATGACCTCTGAGCTTGAAGTTGTCGCACGTTTTTGAGGCCACGTATTCGGCCTATACACTCAGGCCTGCTAAGCCTACCGATGAACTTGACGATGGCGCTCGGAAACTGCTCGAAGAAATCCCGAGCGCTTGCTGTCGAAGCTTCTGAGGAACAGGCTAAGTCAAATACGAGCATCAGTTGAGAACTTGCGGGTCACACAGAGCACGGCGACGACTTAATAGATCTGAGGCGGGTGGCAGCCATTTTGGCAGCAGCGACGACGCCGTTACGTAGCGGAAGTCGCTGCCAGCTGCGCGCTGATTGGTTATCCATTCAGCGAAGCGCTTCCGGCGGCGACGCTGACGCCGGTGATATCTGGACCGTCCAGAAGTGGACGTTTCAGCCACCGTCACCGGCAGCGTCGACGCCGAGTGACGCCGGCGTACGAAACGGCGGGAAAACGCCGGGAAAACGCTGCATATAGTTCGGCCTTTAAGCCCTCGAGCCGCCCCGTGCGCCGCCTCGTTGCCGGCGAGCGAGGTAGTGCGCGCGCGCGCCCACAAGATGTAAACGTCCCTATTTTCGGTTTTGCCCGCAAGTAAAATTTGTAACGCCTCGGGGGAGACGCGCCTGTCGGCGAAGTTGCGGACTGCCGTCTGGGAGTCGCTGATTACCACTTCGGCCCCGCGGTGGTGGCCACTGCGAGCGCGATAGCCACATCCTCCGCTGTCTCCACGTGCTCCGTGCGTATACCGTGACGCTGGTCCTGCAAGCTTTCTGATAATCTATTACCGCGACCGCGAAGCCGCGCCTGCGCGCATACCTGGCCGCGTCCACGAACACTGCGTCTCTAGATTTGCCATACTTACTCTGCATGTCCTGCGCTCTCTTTTCCCGCCTATCCCTGCGGTATTCGGGGTGCATGTTCTTCGGCAAAGGAAGGATGACCAACCTATCCCTGACGTTGCTTGGTATGTCAAGTTTGACACCATGCTGAGCGTGATATCCGATTCCTAAACTCTCTAGTATGTGTCTGCCCGTCGTGCTCTTGCAAATGCGTTCGTACTGCGCTATGGTCTGTGCCTCTATCAATTCCTCCAGCGTGTTGTGGAGACCCAGATCTAGTAATTTACTCGTGCTCGTGTTGATCGGTAGTCCTATCGCCTGTTTGTAAGCCTTCCTGATTAAGCTTTCTATCTTTGTCTTCTCCGCTACCTGCCACTTGAGGTAGGATGCTACGCATAGGCGGAGAGTACGGGGGGGAGCTCGGGGGCTCGGGCCCCCCTGGACAGCTTCACGGGGGGCAGAGCCCCCCCCCCCCGGCGCCTGCCTGGGATATTTGTTAAGAGCTTGGCTTAGATCCCCGTCCATTGATAACGAGTGTCTGGCCTCCTGGCTGGCAGCTATTTATTTCACATGGGGCTGTTTATACCCGCTTTTTCAATTCAGGCTTTTAAAATTCCGGTCATGGACCAGTGACAAGTGAAACACTCAGTTATTAATTCCCCGCAAAGAGTTTTGTATGTGCAGAATATGTTGTGTTAACAAACAACTGAGGCGCCCTCTTAGTGTTCTATAGTGATAGAAAATTGTATTTTCTACCACCTGAGAATTATTTTTGGCAATCACAAATTGAAGATTAAAGCTTCCTGTACCAGCATTAGGCCACTGTCTCATGTCTGGTGCATGTTTTAACAAAGTAATGCATGTCAATAAAGAAAATAGGCGGGTCCCACTCATTGTGGGAATCGATTTTATGTGATGCAGTCACCGAGTAGCAGCCTATACGGCATTTTTTCGCTTTGAGCCCAGCGTTGCGAGGAGGATTGATGTCTGTGTGTAGGTTGAAAAATAAATCGGGAGTCATCACAAGAGATATTCAAACTGATATCGCGGTGTAGGTGCCAAAGAGAATAAGGTGGTAGAAAAGTCTTTAATTATATTCTTTAATTTAGAAGGCGGACATGCTCTCTCTCTCTCGATATATATATATATATATATATATATATATATATATATATATATATATATATATATATATCAGGGGTGGAAGCGGGCCTCAGTCTTTCGGAGCAGCTCAGGGAGCAGGAATAATGCAGTTTTGGAGGAGCTTTGGAGCACCAAAAGGTGTGTTTTGGAGCAATGCAAGTTAGTTTTGGAGCAGATTTCTAGGGTCCCACATTTTTTTGTTTCAAACAATTTTTTCTTTCTGATAAACGCAAAAAATTCCAGTGGTTTTTACTAAACATTCAATACTGACGAAGTGACCAGACTTAAATAAAACATCAAAGCTGAAAGCACCGTAATTCAAAGAAAACAAGACATAAGCAATGCTTTGGATAGCTACCAGACTTCAGACGAATGAAAAATGTTAGTGTTCAAATGTTAAAAATGTGAATAAAACACCGCATTACACATGAACAGCAACTGAAGACTAGAGATGAGCAAATAAAAGTTATCTTCATTTTAAACCGAATAAGACTTTATAAAATGAATTTAAAAAACTTATGTTCAAGTCATTAAAGCATCACAGCTGAAAAATAAAGATAAATGCGCTCGCCGCGCCGTTGCAAGGCGATGGCGTGGAAAGCTTTTTTTTGCGATAGCTATTATACGGACACTCTCGGCGGGTAGTGTGCAGTCGCCGTCATGTTCCGTGCAAATTCCAAGTTGATAACATCCCCCCCGCCCCCCCGCGCATCGTATGTTCTACCCGCGGTCAAAAGCGCGCGAGCGGGGCGACGAGCGCTGCTCAAGCAGAGATCAAACGAGCCGGCCCATCTCCATCGGTCGGAGGGCGCATGGACAACGTCCCGCCGTCGAATGTGATAACCTGCCGTGCGATAACCTGCCATCGAATGCTCAAGCAAAGAGGAAACGCGCCACCCGTCTTAAACGAGCACGAAAAGACGCGGGGGAGAGGGGTGGTCGCTCGAGCAGCAGCTGTGAACTTCAAAGGGCGCGGTCACGATCGCTGGCGCGCGCGCTACCTCGGCAAGCATCAGTGCACGGCTCGTATACTCTTCTACGTGCTGCGCTCTCAACGCGAAGAGACTGTGCGAAAAGAGCATTTCTCCCTGGAGCGGCCGTATTCTCTTACACCAGCGTTTTGAGTTACGCGATATCGGATCCAAAAGAGTTAGCTGCCAGCCTCACTTCGTATTGTCACGGGGTCGTGACGTTGACGAAGGCAGCAGTCGGCGTTTTCATGACTGAACTTTTTACCTATATGGGCGAACCTGTGCCCGGAAAACGAAACTTCACTCTACAAGCAATTCACGCTGTAGACTGATAGCAGCGAACACAGCATCGGCCGTCGATAATCTGCCAACCGGTGAAGCGCGTCGGCATTTATAGATGTGCCATCGAAGATTCCAGCGTTATCGCTGGCGTCCGCGTAAGTTCCAGAACAAACTAATGTACGCGTTGTGCGCGTAATCTCATCGGAAGGTTCTAAGATTATCTAGATGGTTCCCAGAAATTCGGGCGCGGTTTGCGCAAGGCCGCAGTTACAAGGGAAATGGGGCGGGGAGCGCGTGCGACATTGCAATTACAACATTACAATTTGTTGCTATTGCATTCATTGTTTCGCCCATGCGGTTAAACTGATTTCTTTTTTTTCTTTCTCTTTTTCTTTTTAGTTTTTATGGTTTGGCGGTCTCCATCGCAGAGCGCGCGCTGTGCCACTGTGCTCGGCGGTTGCTCGGCAACGGCGCGGCGAGTTCTTTTTTGCAACACTGCCGTCTTTATAGTTTGACTAACAGCTTCACTGTTAAAATATAAACTCGCATAATGAGGTCTGCACACAAACGCCATCAAGATTCACGCATTTTGTTCACGTGGCGCAAGATTCATGCATGGAGTTGAGCAAGTTCACGCAAGGTGCAAGCACCATGCATGAACCTAAATACGACGTGACCGAACTACATGGGATATGAATGACTGAATGCGGCTGCGTCCTTTGTGTATCCAACGCGTGTTGCGAGGTCGATGATAAGACTCGGCTAAATTTGGCGTTGTACGCGCAAATTGCCGTTTATGCGCAGCTTGGCGCGGCAGGTCAGATTGCGCAGACTGGCGCACTTGGCGCAGCACTTCCACCCCTGATATATATATATATATATATATATTGTGCGATAAGTTTCAGTCACGCTTCATCGGACCCTATATAATAAGTGAACAAACTTCACCAGTGAACTATCGTGTCACTCCCGTCGAACCTTCTTCGGATCATCGTTTTCGTGGTTCTGAGGTTGTTCATGTTTCGCGCCTGAAGCCGTTCGTCCGACGTCCCGTTTCCATCTAAGACGCGGCCGGGCTGCCCGCTAGGCCACGGGAAGGAAATTAGTGTGAGCATTATTCATACCCTTCATATTCTCACATGTACATACTCATCATCACCTCTCTGGCCTGGGTTGTGGGGCAGAGACTCAACGAATAAAAGAAGTGTCTTGCGGCCTAAACGTATATATATATATAAAGTTACAGGGAGAACAATGTACAAGAAGAGCAAGCCGGGCCCCGCCCCCTCCGGCAAAATGAAAACTCTCCGCCTATGATGCTACGTACGTTATTCGGGTCATTACGAAGGCCTGAACTAGCCTTATCATGTTGCCCTCTTTCATCCCGCTGTGTCGGTTTGCTATGCGTCTCAGTAATCTGATGGTTTGAGCGACCGCGCCTTCTAGTCTTCTGATGGTCTCACCGTTGTGGCCGTTTCCCACAGTGGCGTAGCCAAGGGGGGGGGTGTTCAACCCCCCCCGAAATTTTCAGTTTTGCTTGCGTATATATGCACACACACATACAAACGCACGCACGAACATACATAAAGTATGGTTGAACCCCCCCCCCCCCCGAAAAAATTTCTGGCTACGCTTCTGGTTTCCCACGATGTGTAAGCCGAGAACGCGTATATACCCTTGGCACGGGTCGCCCGTCGGACGTCGTTAGTCGTATGTCTCTATTGGGACCTTCATCATGCACCTCACCGTTCGGCTTGCGGCCCCTTCACGTGGGTTTGTAGACTAAAAGTTCTGATTTTTCTGCAGAGCAGCTCAGGCCGGTGTTGTGTAAGTATCGCTCAGCAGTCTCGATCGCACGTTGCAACGTCTGTTCTATGTGCCCGTCGCAGCCATCCGTAACCCACAACGTAATGTCGTCGGCGTAAAGGCTGTGATTGAGAACTTCGATTTCTTGTAGCTTGGCTGGCAACCCCACGAGAGCTATATTGAAAAGCATGGGCGATATCACCGATACCTGCGGTGTACCGGCTTGACCCAATTCTTCATTGTTAAAAGCAGCGCAAAAAGACGAAACACAAGATGGAGGACACAGGACAAGCGCTGAACTAGCAACTGTCATCTTTATTCAAAAGACGAGAATAAATACAAGCAGTTCCGCTGCGTGCGCACCCTCTACACTGCAGATAATTGTCACGTTTTTTCAAGTAGGTTGAATTCACAATCATGAAGATAGATGGATGGGGCGGAAATGCAATTATCATGGTTTTTTCTTTATGTGGAATGCTTCGATGATTTCACGTGACCTCTGGTCCATGTGCCTGAAGATGACATGCGTTCTATCAAACAAAGGTTTACAACCACACTCGCGACAATGAGAAGACAAATGTGAAGTGGGTGTGCCCTTCAGAGTGTTGCTGTGCTGGCTAAGCCTTTCGTTCAGGCAGGCGCCAGTTTGTCCTATGTACATTTTGTTACATGTTAACGGAATATTGTTTGAATAAAGATGACAGTTGCTAGTTCAGCGCTTGTCCTGTGTCCTCCTTCATCTTGTGTTTCGTCTTTTTGCGCTGCTTTTAACAATGAAGTTCAACCAACTCACCCAGTTTTTTACGCTGTTACCCAATTCTATTTCCTCGGAAGTAAGCTCCCCGAAAGTAAGCTTGGTCTTTCTATTCGTCAGAAAATCTCGAACGTAGTTGTACGTTCATTTGCCGAGGCCGAGTTCCTGCATTTTGGCCAGAACGGTTGCGTGCGTTACATTGTCAAAGGCCTTCTTCAGGTCCAGGTCAAGTATGGCCTTGGTGGACCTCGTTGGGCTATCGATCACCTGGTGTTTTATCTGCAGCATCACGTCCTGCGTGGAAAGGTTTCTCCTGAACCCCCAACATCGTGTGGGGAAGCAGGTCGCGGTCCTCGAGGTAGTTTGTCAGCCTTGTGAGGACCGCATGCTCCGTTACCTTTCCCAGGCTTGAAGTCAGCGAGATCGTTCTGAGGTTCTCTAGCTGCAGTAGTTTGCCCGGCTTCGGTATCAGCACGATGTGCGCAGTCTTCCATTGCTGTGGCACCCGTCCTGTTTCCCAGCACGCGTTGACGTACTTCGTGAGTTTCTCTATCGGTTTATCGTCGAGATTCCTGAGTGTTTTATTTGTAATCCCGTTGGGCCCGGGCGCCGATTTAGTGTTAAGCTTATGTAACACTGCCCTGATCTCTGACTCGCAGATCTAGGTCTAGGACTTCGTTGACTGCACCTCCGTAATCAGGATACGTTTGCGACCGGGTAGAACTAATGTACCGTTTCGTGATCTGCCGTAAAATGTCCTGTTCGGAGCCTTCGTACGCATGTATGATTCTGTTGATGTTCTGTCTGTAAGCGGTTTTCGTCTCTTCCGGATCTAGCATGTACCTAAGCAAGTTCCACGTCTTGGCGAACCCTAGTTAGTTCTCCTCCATGCTACTGCAGGTATTCTCTCCCACTGTTGCTGGCACAGCTACTGCGCGTGACTCTCAATGTCCCCATTTAGCTTTGCTATCTTTTTCCTAAGTGATATGTTGTGCCTCTGTCTTTTCCATCTTGCCTGCAAACTGCGTTTGGCCTCCCACATGTGTAAGAGTCTGCTGTCTACACTTTCGAGTTCTGCCTCCGGCGGGGACCAAGCTGCGTCGCAGCGGCAACGTCCCGCTTCAGCGAGTCGGTCCATTCACCAATATCGTTAATTGCTTCCTCCGATTCATTCGACTCTCTAAGTTTTCTGAATTTGTCCCACTCAACCAATTTGAGCTGTTTACCTCTAGTCTTGCCCGGTCCCGCTCTGACTTTAATCTATATTATGAAATGATCAAGATCTTGCTGCGTACGTGTTCGTCCACTGTGAATCGACAATGTTTTTTGTAAAGGTCAAGTCCGGTGTGGTGTCTACGCTAACGCTGTTACCTCTCCGCGTTGGCAAGGATGGGTCGGTCATGAGGGTCAGCCCCTCTTGCCGTGCGTCGAGCCACATGTTTCTACCCTTGACGTTTTCAAATTTGTATCCCCCACGCGGTGTGTTGAGCGTTAAAGTCCCCGGCAATTAGGACCGCCCTTTTGTTGGCGATGGCGATCGTTTTTCGAATCAGCGTGCCGACTCGTTGTTTGCGTCGCGGGCTGCTGTAAACATTGAGGACGAAAAGGCTGCTAGCTACCTTCCGAGTCGGTATGATTTGTACTAAAGTGTGTTCAATTCCTCTAATTTCTGTATCGTGCTGGACGGCCGTGAGATTTCGTCTGACCAGCGTGGTAACGGCCGATCTCTCCCTCTTGGTGCCACTGTAGGGACTGAAACCCGATAATATTGCCTTCCCGTTAGTTTCTTGCAATAATATAATGTCCGGATTGTCTCTGTTGATCAGGTATTGCTGTAAATGACATCTTTTCCTAGTGTAACCCCTGCGATTCCACTGCCAGATCGAATACGTGTTGTGAGCAGCCATGGTGGTATTACGGCTTTCCGGCAATCTCGCCCGTCTCTATATTACCGCAGGCCTGCTGTAAGGTCTTGCAGTCGCTTTAAGGGGACCACAACTGCTTGCTTGGGAAGCTCTGGTAGGTAATCTGACTGCCACCGATAATTTCGCTTCAAGCTCACCCACGCGCGCTTGCATGGTGCCTAACTACATGTGCTGTTGCATTGTGGCGAACTGCTGCTGCATCAATTTAGTAATCTCCCAATGAGGCTAAAAATTTTTTTAAACCTCCTTGGTTACAGCAAATAGGTAACCGATTACAATGACAATTACTTCCTTTAAATTGTAATTGATTACAGGTGATCAATTACAGCCACAGAAAAGTAACTGAGCAGTTACAGAAATGCATTCGATTACTTTTCTGTCACTTCCCCTTCAAAATTCTAAAGCCGTAACACAATAACACAAGTTTACTAAACTACAACGACCTGCTACGGCTTGTGTGGTATGGTGGAGGCTGGAGGCTTGCGTGAAGGCTGGGAGGCTTACTGTGGCATATGTGATACTGTGAAAGTTGTAGTTTCGGTCCCTGCCGGCGTCAAGTTGTCTTTTCGTCCACTTTACTTTCTTCAGATATATATCGCAATTACTACACTACACTTAAAACCGTACAATTAACGTCCCTTATATGTTCCTTGATTAAGGATGTGTCCAACAGGAAAAAAAAGAAAGAAAAAGAAACGAGCCCTCAGAATTCCCATTCATCATTCATTCATAGCGAAGACCTCGTTCCGTCAAACTTGACGACTCCAGGCAGTATGCGAGGCCTCATTGGTCAGCTCTCCGCTCGTTAAGAGGATGACGTGCTACGTGATGCCAGCTGGCTAAAATGAAATGTGTTCCTCACTTGCCGTCATGCCTGCGAGTGGCGCTGACTAACACTCCCAGGTTTGCATGCAATAAATACCCGACAAAGTGGATGAGGAGAAAAATTTGCTACAGATCTACGAAGTGAATGCTGATGATGGAGCGAAGCTCCATTGACGAAATGATAAACGATATAAAGAATGTTTATGAAATCTATCTGTCCGTCCGTCCGTCTATGGACGGACGCACGCACGGACGGATGCATGGACGGACGCACGCACGGACGGGCGGACGGACGGTCAGACAGATGCGCGGACAGAGTGCGATTTATTTTAAACCTATATGCGCGCTATGAACGCTCTATGTAGGGTATATGCGACACCTGTGTTTCGGTCCGACGGGGAGCTACGATGACGGCGTTAACGGACATCGTGAGAGCCTAAAGGAGCTTGCTCCTAAAAAGGTGCAAAAAAATAGGCTCTGTGGAGACGCCCCTTCTGACAAGACGGGAGGTCCCTACAGAGCAGTCGCATATTTTGCGGGACGAGAGCTGCCGTAGAGGACTGGTTACAACTTGATTTTGGAAAAAAAAACTAAGTTATTGATTACCGGTAATCAAGTACAAGAAAATGTAATCTAGTTGCCCAGTACGTTAGATCTTCAGAAAAGTAATTGATATTACTAATTACAAGACAATATATTCGATTACGAGCAATCAGTTACATGTAATGCGTTTAGGGCTCAGCCATAGGGGGAGCGAGGGTTCTTCGGTAGGGGTGGAGGGGGGAGGGGCGAGTTTGACCGCCGGACAATGACTAATGAAAATGAAGCGATCGATGAAATGCTTTCTCACAAAGGTATGCCATTGGTCTTGCAGGCCCGTAGCCAGAGGGGGGGGATAGGGGGCCCTGGTCTCCTCGAAATTCGGATGGAGGGGGTGTTTTACCAAGGACAAATAATAAAAATAGCTGTTTTTCAAGGCCTTCAACAAGTTGGGTCCTCGGAATGCCAAAGTAAAGGTTACAACATCGGGGGTCCTCGGTCGTCATTGTCAGAAAACATGCTTAACCATAACGCGGTGCTTCAAAAAAAAAAAAAAAAATGCGTGAAAGGGTCAACTGAGTAAAGGCAAGGGGCAGAACTGGCTCCCCTCATTCAGATAGGACAATTCTCCGAAACGAGTGCTTTAACGCTATCCCATTGACAGTTGTTGCCATTTGCTTTATTTGAACACACTATAACCATAGTGACAAGTTGCAGACGAAGACATTCGTCGTTATGTAATCCTATTTAATTGCATATCACAGAGAAAAATGCATGTGCGAGTCCGTGAGAAAGATTTCCGCGAGTCACTCAGCGTTTGGGCAAGTTCACCATTAGGCTATCATCCCATACACAATACAATTTATTGAGATCGCTTACTAGAACTCCCAAATGCTGAAACTATGGTTTCAACTAAAAACCTGCTCAGTGGAGCATTTCACTGCATCCAAAGAACCAAATGCTCAGACTCCTTACTGGTGATACACAGTTTTTTTTTCCTCTGCATATAATGCCGTGTGCACAACATTGCTAGACGGCGGGCATCGTTGTATGGGCGCCTCTTTCATCTAAATACGATCCCACGTCTTCACAGAGTTTATGGCACAGCTCATCAATAAAGAACAGGCCGCAGTAAACCGGACAAGGTGTTTCAACCCTGACAACTTCGTTGAAGCTGTACCAATGCATTAAGAGCGACGTCGCGCGTAACAGCCCGGTTGACGTGGCGTGATTTCACACGTTGGTTTACGAATACGCCATAAGCCATTTTAGCAGTGCGCGAATCATGCTTGCTAGCTACAGACTTTCAGGAAAACGTCCCTGAACCTCAGTTGCGGCGATGTCTCTTTGCACCTGTGGCAATCAATATTCGGCTGAGAACTCTGATAAAAAAGATAAAAAATACTTATTGTGCTCTTCGCCCGTCTCTAGATCAGGGGTCTCAAACTCACCTCAGCCAGCCGGCCGCAGTCACGCAATTTAGTCCCGCAAGGGCCGTGGCAGTAAACAGGGGGAGGGGGAGGTTATAATTTGCTAGCAAACACTGCCATTTGAAAGAAAACTTTCCC
>JALIZH010025189.1:0-14711 GCA_030522465.1 Rhipicephalus appendiculatus | reverse complement strand
GTTTTGCAAAAATAAAGCAGTTTGTAACCAGCAGCCGAGCGGTGTGGTTTTTCCCGCGGAACGCCACGCAAACCCCGCAACGTAACAAACCCCTTATACGTTCGGGTGGTGCGGGTCACCTGCCCAATCCCTCCCCATTATTCTTCTTCGTCTTTCCTGCCACGGAACGAACTCAGCTGCAGCAGTAGTAACGTAGGCACCGCAATGTTACGACTGTTTTTGTTGGTAGAGATGAATGTTCTTCGCAAAAAAGCTAACGTCCAGCGTTGGGCAGCTGCGTGTTGCAGGCAAGCAAAAGAAGTGTGATCTCGAAACTTTAGAACTCCTTATCGGGGCGCCATGGCCACGGTTATCTTTTGTCTGCATCGTGGACGGTTAACGACACGACCGCACCTTCCTCAGTTATGAAATTGTCGAGAGCACGATAGATTACTTATCGCCCGCAAGTGATTCCTCTTCTTTTAACACGAAAGTGTTTTATGCCGGGGCCCACCAAGACGTTAGTGACGTATTTCCGTCACGGATATGACACTGATAAAATGGACGCCACCAAATGAGAAAGAAAAACTTTTAGAAAAATGTTCCCCCCCAACCCGGAATCGAACCTGCGAATCCTCAGCCCGCGATGGTAAGCGCCCAACGCTCTACCGACTGAGCTAAAGAAGCAGACGGAGGGCATGCTACCAACGCGCCTTATATTTCTCACACAATCTCTCTCGCTCTGTGCTTCGTCGCTCACAGACGGCGCCGCCGTCTGTGAGGGATGAAGAGAAGTAATGGGGCCTGAAAATAGCACCGATACAAAACGATTCGTCGACGACGCAGTTAAAGCATGGCGTCCGAGATTGCGCGCCGGCTCGGAGGTCATGGTGAAAGCGGGATAGCAGCAACAAACACTGGCCACGCTAGCATTGAGAAGTAGCCCTAGACGTAGTTATGTGTCACTCTAGTTATGCTGTTTGCCTTTTGCTTCATGTTAGCGTGTTACGGCTCGTTGCCGGAGTAGTGCACTACTACATGCACCAACTGCGTCATGCACTGCGTACTGCGTACTACATGCACCAACTGCGTTCGCTGCGGACTACTTCGAGTGCGATAGCACCGACTAATAAAACTGATGCAATAAGCGGTGCAGAAAGGCAATGATGTCGACGGACGAATATGGTACCTTGATGGAGCGAGACGGAGGCCAGCGGGACGCGGAACGGCTGCGCGCGTTTGCGGCTTAAGCTGCAATGGATCTTACGATCAGTGGTACCAAGCTTGCTTTATCAGGCACGAATGGCCCCGGCAGTTTTCGCCTTTGCAGTTGCATTCTCCATCCATCTCACACTTGCTATGCATTGAACTGTTTTATTACGTACCCTCGAATGTTCTGTTGGCAGCAGTAGCGTAGCCAGAAATTTTTTTCGGGGGGGGGGTTCAACCATACTTTACGTATGTTCGTGCGTGCGTTTGTATGTGTGCGTGCATATATACGCAAGCAAAACTGAAAAATTTCGGGGGGGGGGGGTTGGACCCCCCCATTCCCCCCCTTGGCTACGCCACTGGTTGGCAGTTGTTGTCCGTTTGTATATTCTGCAAACGGGGATACGTGCGTGTCCACTTTCTCGCTGTACAACAGACGGCAAAACAGTGGCCTCCGAGATAGCTCTGGCAATCGCGGATACCACGGGCAAGAAAAACCTGACGGTGGTCGTGCCCAACATTTTGAGATTTAATTGTATGACGCACATGTTAGCATTTGCTAGTTAAAGCCGGAACATTGAGCCTCCAATGCGTACGTGGATGATGCTGTGTGGTGATGAACAGTTCATATGGGTGGTCGCGGAGTGCGCGATCTTCATCGCGCGCTTCACCAGTCTGCATTTAACTGCTGCACGGCGCGCACCGCGGTCTGAGGCTCTGTGGAGCTTCCTAGGCCAGGTTACCACGGTTCTCCGTCAAGGCTACTCAAGAGAACAACATGAGAGCCACACTAGTACACTTTATCATGTGACCGTGTGTGGAGAACGCAAGTAATTCGCTTACCCAATACGTTCGCAATGACCCGTATCCAGCGCTCTCGCCGTTCTGCCTCGTGCAACAGCTACGGATATCGGTAAAACGGACGTCCTTTACGTCTGTGGCAATTCACAAAGCAGCAGTAGCGTCGACTGCAGCCTTTCTTCGTAGTGCGCGCAGCTGTTGCGTCTGCTCTTGTTTTCGCCGTTGTTCTGGTGTTCAATGCGCCAACAAACCTAATATTTGGCCCGATCGTTGTTTCGCACTCGCTAGTTGCACCTGGCTGCACAGCAAACTGTGCAAGAAAGGCGGACTTCGCATTACCCAAAACTGATCCTACAGGTGGCGCTACATGTCCGCAAAACTCGAGAGTCTGACGTCTATGCTACAGCTGTACCGGGTACTTTTCCTCGGCTTCCTGTGGTATAGCTTGCCCGCATTAACCAACACAAGCAAAACAAGCCAATATTGCAAAGTGTTGAGGACCAAGCGCTCCGAATCTGCCTCGCCTTCTCGATGTCATCCTTGCTCGCGCTTCGTGATACGTTGCATCCATGTATTCTTTTAGGAGCTTGTTCGGCAAGCTTCTTAAGCTCGCGCCTTGTCAGGCGGCGGCGGCGATGGCGGCGGTGGCGGTGGCGTGTACACTTCTCCGCTCTTGGAGCCGGCTTTCCGGTGATTTCAGGAATGCTCACTAGATGGCGGCGCCGCTCAAGGCGACGCTTAACACTCTCAGCACGTGCGCCTCCTTTCTCTTCGCCGGGAGCTCACGCACTGAACGCTCTTCGTTACCGCTCGGCCGAATGGACACCGCAATGCAGCGCGGCGGGCTCACAACGAGCGTCGGCGCCGCTCAAGGCGACGCACACCACTGCGCTCGACGGACCCGGCCAAGCAGAAGATCGCCACTGACCGGGCCGCCCACGTCACGGAACTGCATAGCGCAGTGGGGTCGTGCGGGGACCCTGGGACGTATGTGCCCGAATCCCTTGGTAGAATAAAGTTTTACCTCCTCCACTCTCAGCACGTGCGCTTCCCTTTAGATGTGAAGCATCTTATGGCGAAGCTTAATCCGGTGGTGGTAGTGCGCCGCGTGGCCTCCTTACTGCGCATGCGCAATCCCTTTAAAAAAATAAAAATGAAAAACCTCCTCTCCCCCCTCTCTCCTCTAGGCATTCCTGCCCGCGGCAACCACACCCTCACTGCGCATGCACCTCCCCTCCCCTCTCCCCTCCTACGCTCCCCCCCTCCCTCCTCTAGGCATCCCTGCCCGCGGCGTCCAAACTCCAACAGCGCATGCGCGTCCCCCCCTCTCTCTCCTCTCCTACGCTCCCTCCCTCTCTCGCCTCGCGACGCCGACGCAGGCAGCGTCTGCTAGCAAGTTTCTCGGTTCAAAAAACCAACTGCTCGCGCTGCACAACCGTTCACTGGCCACCCCCTATATATGGCACTGAATCTTGACCAGCAAGGTGGTGCCGGTGGGAGATTTCTCCTTTGCGTTGTTGAACAATAAATATTCGCAGCGTGCGCGTTAACTAAAAGCGGACTGCGCGTCTCTGTGTCCAGTCGGAGTCTTCTGTCTCTCATTGCCCATTAGCAGCGATTGGCATGTTCCAGTAGGAAACACCGCTCCATCACTGCGTGTTTTGCGCCTCCCCAGTTTTCTCTGCTGCGCAACGCTGCGATGAGCGCCAGCGTCAACTAGAGATGGGCAAAGCGGCTCACTCAGGTGAGCGGTTCCGAACGGCTCCGTTCACTAAAGTGAACCGGGTCAGTTGAACGGCTCACCGGTTCACTTCAATCCATGGGAGAAGATCGCTAGGCGTTTGAACTGGTGGTGGTTGCGGTTCGAAGAAGGAAAAGGCGCCTAATTTCTGCAGCCCGGTCGGGAGCACGGCGCAACTGAGAGCGCTTGATGGCACGGCGACGGCCGTTTCGAGGGGGAGAGGAGGCGCGCACGCGGCGTCTTTTGATGCTTCTTTTTTCGTTGTCTGCGCTCTGTTGGCTCTGTCGCGACAAACCGGCGCCTGGATTTCACGCCACCTTTTGAAATCGGCGACGCGCGCTTCGTTTAGCGCTCGTTCGTGATAAAAATGTCTATAGCTTAACCACTTTTATTCTGTTATTAAAAATGCCGGGGCACTAGCCGTATAAAAGCTCGAGTTGTTGGGCTAAAATATTCCCTTTGGATGCATAATGATACCTTTGGCACACAAGCAAAAGTAAAGCACCTTGCAGGGGCTTTATTTACTAGGGTGGACACTTGCTAGGATAGAAGCTTGGAGTAGTTCGTTCGCGCTGCCTGTATAAAAATAAAAGTTGCAAAATTCTGAGTCATTTGGAGAGTGGATCTGCTCTCAAGCAAAAGAACTATCCGGAGAGCAGCACTCGCGTGCTTCAATCGCTGTCTTGTGTCCACTTGTCATGAATCAAGCACTTAGTGTTATCGTGTGTAACTGCGAATGGACGCCTTTCCGGAAGACTTCACTTTAGCCATTGAAACAAAGACGTCGAAAAGTATGGGTGCGGCCTATTCAAACAGATAAAAACTCAACATAGTATCATGTCATGATAATGTATCATGCACCACAACGAAATAAAATGAAATCCTGTTTCAACACAAGGTATTATTCGTTTTAGTGACGTGATAATAATGCACGCTCAGAAAAGCACTGGAGTGGATTATATGGGTGACATTTTCATGACCACCGCGAAATTCCGAGCAAGCGCCACCCTCGCTTCTTCAGGAGATTGCAAATATGCGTCCCCTTCTCAACCCCCCCCCCCCCCCACACCATTTTCACTGTTTCATTCACTGTTGTTATTCGCTCGACAAGGGCAAACGAAAACAGTGAATGCATGCGTATTTTACAAAGCATTGCATTAGTATCCCTAATGTGCGTTCTTTATTTTTAGCGTCCCTTCAACCGCCATATTGAATTTTAATCCATGACCGAGCAAGCCCCCCCCCCCCACCTTTCCGAATCTTGTTGGACTACTCTTCGCCATAGAGCGGGGGGGGGGGGTGCTTGCTCGGGATTTTACGGTACACTAATGAAAACCATGCCGTAAACTACGTTCATCTGTTTGTCTTCGACGAGTTGCACCAGCTCACGATGAACCTCCACGCGCACCACCCACAGCGAGTGAGAAGCGAGTCCGACCGCAGCGCTCAACAGCACGCGAAACGGAGCGGTTCAACCAACAACGCCTAGTGGCGTTGGAAGTAGACCTGTGCGCCGGTCCCAAAATCACCGGCGGCGGCGCGTCGGTGTTTCCACCTCCGGCGGCGGCGCGTCATCGGCGCGGGGTTCATGGGATCGGCGGCGGCGCGGCGCGGGAGGGGGAGGGGGGGGGAGTGTAAGTTCAATATTCAATTGGTGGGGATAAAGGGGTTATCCCATGAATTTTCAAAAAAAATTATTTCCCTGAAAGGGCGACGCAGTTAATGTAATAGGAATATGTCTTAATGTTATAACGAACTAAGGCTGCAGATACCTCCTTTTCATCCGATCTCGCAAAACTGCAAATGCTGGTGTATGGGAATACGGCCGTTTCCGGGAAAAATGGTTTTTGTGCAGTTTGTCGTATCAGTGGTCACCGAACGAAGCGGTGAGATAGCGCGTAGAAGGGTATACGAGCCGTTCGCTGATGCCTGCCGAGATAGCGCGCGCGCCTGCACTCGCGACCGCGCCCTTGAAGTTAAAGTTCACAGTTGCGGCTCGGGCCACGCAGCCCCTGCACCCCGGCGTCGCATCATACTCCTTCGTCCAGCAAAAGACGGACAGGGCTTCCTTTCTGGTTGAGGAGCAATTGACGGCAGGCCTCGCACGCGGAGTGATGTTATCGCATGCTCTCTCCGTCCGACGGAGATGGACAGCTTGTTTCATCTATGCTTCAGCCGTGTTCCTCGCTAGCACTCGCCCGCTTTTACTGGCGAGTACAGCATACGATGCGCGTACAAAATTTATCGATTTGGACTTTATGCGGAACATGAAGGCGACGATGAAAACCTGTACAGAGAGTCCATATAATTGTTATAGCAATAAAAAAAAACCGGCAGATCCCACGCACTGTGGGAATCGATGTGATGCGAAGCAGCCAGCAAGGATCAAATCATGCTGTACATAATATGCATGTCATTATTTACATGTTAGGACCTGCCATTTGTGTTCGTCATACAGTCACGTCACGCAATACAAATTTTGGTGTATATCAAGCTAGCGAACTGGACGCAAGCGCACCATGAGCGTGGCATGTAAATGGCATTGTAGATGACATGCATGCCATGATTTTCATGTTACAACCTGCCACTTATGTTCGCTTAATTTTTTTACCTCGAATCGCAACGAGACGCGAGACCAATCTGCCTCCGTTTCGCATGCGTTCGTATTCTCGCGCTCTGCGCATCGTGCAGACGCCATCCACGTTCCAGCGTTTACATTGACGGACACTATGTCAATTCCAAAATGTGTTCCTCGAACGCTTGCGCCCACTGAGACGGGGTCGGTCAGAATGGAACGTGATGCGCGCGTCTCCCTCCTTGCATGATTAGAGACGCTGGTCACAGCGACGCTACGCAAGCAAAGCGCGAGCGCTGTAAAGTCCAACGCGACCAGCGTCCGTTTGCGCGCCCCGGCGCCCAACTGGCACTTTGCCAGGGCACGGCTGGAGGGACGGACGGACGGGCGGACGTCGGACGTGAACATGAAACATTAAAGGCTTTCACCTTAAAATTTGCATGTCAAGCTGGCGAAACGGCCACAAGGGTGTCATGAGCGTGGCATGCAAGTCATTTTGCACATGATATGTCATGATTTGCATATTGCCACTTGTCATTTATCCTCGCCATACAATCACGTCACTGAACAGCAAATTTGGTGTATATCAAGCTAGCGAAACGGCCACGGGAGTACCATGAGTGTGGCATGCAAGTCATGTTGCACATGACATATCATGGTTTTCATATTACCACCTGTCATTTATGCTCGTCGTACAGTCGCTTCCCTCAATACCAAACTTGGTGTATTTCAAGCTAGCGAAACGGCCACGAGAGTGTCATGAGCGTGGCATGCAAGTCATGTTGCACATGGCATGTCATGATTTTCATATTACCACTTGGCATTTATGTTCGTCATACAGTCACGTCACGAAATACCAAATTTGGTGTATATCAAGCAAGCGAAACGGCCGTCAGCGCGCCATGAGCGTGGCATGTAAATCATGTTGTTCATGACATGCACGTCATTATTTGCATATTACCACCTGTCATTTATGTTCGTCATACAGTCACGTCACTCAATCTCAAATTTGGTGTATATCAAGCTAACGAAACGGCCGCGAGCCGGCCATGAGCGTGGCATGTAAATCATACTTTTCATGACAAGTTAGTCATGATTTTCATGATATGACCAGCCATTTATGTTCGTCATACAGTCATGTTATGGCATACCAAATTTGGTATAAATCCCATTAACGATACGGCCAGGAGAGCACAAAGTCGTAGGCGGCTAGATAGATAGATAGATAGATAGATACGCTCAAAGTCGCTGAAGTTCGCTAAGAAATGCTTCGCATTTAAAAAATATGCAAGAACCGTGGAAGCGGGCTGGCCTTTTTTTTCATAGTATTCGCTGTCAAGCATTCGTCCGTTGGAAGAATTGAATAATCCGGCGCCTCATGCATCGGTTTTATTCTCCTAGGCACTTATTTCTTCATGAAATACGTGTACAATGTGAGCGTTCAGCGTTAAGCCTATCAGGATTTCGAGCTTGTCGGCTACATTCTGTTATTTCCGCTTGCGCATGGAAACTCACCAAATGGAGCGAAATCATTCGGGCACGATAATTATGCGAGGTGAGGAAGAACGGGTGAGTGAATGCATGGCAAAGCAGGGTAGGAGAGAATTCACAACTGATATTTCTCGTAGATAGACCAATCAAGAGTATGTGCCCTAATCATGTCACGTGAATCACCGTTCTGGCGTCACGAAGAGCGCAAAAAAAAAACAAAAAAAACACGAGAAACGCCAAGGGAAAATGGCACGCTCGATGTTGTATCTTCAGAGGCTGTTTTGGGGCTCTTAAAAAGACAGGGCGCGCTACCACGGACACAGGAGAGTAGTCAGGACACCGCTAACTGAAAAATCTTACAGCGGCGAAAAAGAAGTTAGACAACACAAAATTAACGCAGCTTCGCACTATATCTTCATCTTAGCACAGCGGACACACACACGAACACAGAAAGAATAAGGAAGAACCGACGACACAGCGCTCGTGTCGTCGGTTTTTTCCATATTCTTTCTGTGTTCGTGTGTGTGTCCGCTGTGCTATGATGAAGATTTACCAACTCGCCCACATGGTCGCCTTATTCGCACTATAGTGGTGTCAAACCTCAAGGATTTGCGGAGCTGGGCAGTCTTCTTTGTTGCTCTTCGGTTTTCTCTTGCTTTCCTCCTTTCTTTCTTTTTTCTCTGTGTCCATTTTTTATGTCTTCTTTTCGCTATATCTATCGATTTCTTCATTTCTCTTGATTTATTTCGTTCTATTTCTAGCTATTTCTATTTTTCTTCCTATCTTTTTTTTCTTTCTTTCTCTCAGGCTCCTATTTTTTGCATGCTTCTTCTTTCTTCCTCTATTTTTTTTTCTATTTTTATACGTGGTTTTGCCTCTGTTACGCCAAGTCACGACAACATACGAAATCCTAGGCCCCCCAAACTGCTCCGCACTTAATATCATCATGAAGGCGCTCGAAGAACAAGATGAAGAAGGCTTCTCCTTGGCGTGAGCGCGCGCTCAATATGCTACAGATCAATATGTATACGTGGTTTTGCCTGCGTTACGCCAAGCTACGATAGCATACGATGACAGCGTACGACAGCCCGCGCCCCTAAGTTGCTCCGCACTTCTACTATAATACTTATCTGCGCATTCCCACGCAATAGGCGATACCTACCAGTCAAGGCACGTGCGATACAGGGTTGTACAAGGCAAGTGCGATACAGGGTTGTCAAGGTCGGAAACAAGTGCGACCGGCAGTTGTCCCCTATATCCACAGGGTGGCACACAACCTGAAAAATGTTGCCAACCGCCATGGTGTGCCGGTGGTCTTTTCTGCCCCACGCAAACTGGCTTCACTATGCCCCCCGCATCGCCTCTGCAGATAGGATCGGGCAAGTTTGCACTAAAAGCCACGCCACTCAATTCGTCGCGTGCTCGACGGGGGTAGTCTATGAGATCACTCTGACATGCGGGAAAGTATACATCGGCCAAACGGGTCCGTGTATAAATGAAAGACTAAGGGAACACCAGCTTTCCATAAAGAACGGACAAGGTTCCAATTTGCCTCTTCACTGCAGCGCATGCCCTTCGGCTGCTTGTGGCAAACCGTGCCAGCCTTTGCTGGCGTCAACGAAAATCTTGAGGCGAAGTCGGGACCAGTTGGCACGTGAGCTTGCCGAGGCTTTCTTCATCATGAAAAAAAAGAGACATTTGCGTCAGTGATACCTCAATAAGATTGTACGATAATGAAAGCAGGTTCCTCGCATGCGCGTAGATGAATTTGCAGTTTGTTTCGTATAAATATGCTTTTGCTTTTCAATAAAATTCAGTCGCGAGTCTGCGCCCGTCCTCGTTCACTTCCTTGTCCCTGTGTCCTTTGCGCAGCACCTTGTTTCATCATGTACGACCGACTCGCCCAGCAACATGCATTATTGACCTACCAGTCAGTTTGGCTTGATGGACTACGCGAGAGATAACTGGTCACTGTCTTGACTTCAATCTTGTTTGAGTGTTTTCACGTCGGGTCATTTTAACATGAATACCTACCAACTAGCTAATCTATCGGTTATTCTAAGTTTTTAAGGCGAAAGCCTTTAATAGGCGCTTTTAGCTGGCCGATTCTGCGGTCCGTTCCCGTTCCGCTCAAACGCTCAACGTTACCGGAGCGCAACGCGCGTTGTTGGTTTTAGCCAAGCGTCTTTCGGTCAAGTAAAGCGCGACGCCATCAGCGCATGAAACGCGTTTCAAACGCGCGGCGTTGAGGCAGCGCGTTCAGTGCATCAGTGCACAAACGCGGCGACGGTCCCGTCACACGCTCAGCGCTGACCGTCTGGCGCAAGCGCAGTGGCCCTACCACTGGCTGGCTGAGCGGAGCGGGAGGCGAAATACGGTCAGCTAAAAGCGCCTAATGTCTCATGCTCACGTCCGTCCGGTGTCCGTCCGGCGTCCGGTGTCCGTCCGTCCGGTGTCCGTCCGTCCGTCCGGTGTCCGTCCGTCTGTCCGTCCGTCCGTCCGGTGTCCGTAGTCCGTCCGACCGTCCGTCTGTCTGTCCGTCCGTCCGTCCGTCCGTCCGTCCGTCTGTCTGTCCATCTGTCTGTCCGTCCGTCTGTCCATCCGTCCGTCCGTCCATCCGTCTGTCCGTCCGTCCGTCCATCTGTCTGTCGGTCCGGTGCCCGTCCGTGCGTCCGGTGTCCGTCCGTCCGTCCGTCCGTCCGTCCGTCCGTCCGTCCGTCTGTCTGTCTGTCCGTCCGTCCGTCCGTCCGTGTGTCTGTCTGTCCGTCCGTCCATGTCCGTCCGTCCCGTCCACCCGAGCTCTGGCACGGAGCCAGGTGGCCGCCGGGATGCGCAAACGGACGCCGGTCGCGTCGGACTCTACAGCGCTCGCTCTTTGCTTGCGTAGCTTCGCTGTGCCCAGCGTTTGCAATCATTCTGACCGACGCCGTCTCAATGGACACAGGCGTTCACGGAATACACCTTCGAATTTACAAAGGGCCCGTCAATTTAAGCGCTGGAACGATATGGCGTTTGCACAATGCACAAAGCGCGAGAAAATATTAACGCATGCGAACGGAGGAAGATTAGTCTCGCGTCTCGCTGCGACTCGCGGTAAAAAATTAAAAAAGAAAACACGCACACATTCGCTTTGTGTGTTATCCCACTGAGAGTGTAAAAGAAAAAAAGACATGGCATAGTCAGTGGAACGGCCACACGCTTTCCCCTAACACACTTTAGAATGTACAAAGTGTCCTTCAATTTTTCGTTGCCTTTACTGCTCTATTTATTTATCAACTTAATCGAGTCAAAATGGACGGAAGAAAGTGCCTTGACCCATCGATATATATTACTTATCTATTTTATTTATCTATGCACAATCTAGTAGGTTGAAGACTCCACGAATATGTTATCCAGCGAATTGGGTAGTCGCCCTGCAAGGCTGGAGGACGCCGCAGCGGTGAGGTCAGGCAATATTCTTGAGAATTATGGAGGAAAGATACGACAACTTCATAGGAGCTATTCTCGATGTGTCTATCTACAGGAGATGTCCACAGTTCATTTCGACAGAACGCATTCAGTTACTCGAAAAAGCGGTGAGCCGGGATGTTTGCTCTTGGCCACGTCAATGCACCGAACCCGCCAGCACATTCCCGGCGTAAGAAAAAGTGGACGAAATTTACAAAAACAGGAACTTGTCAAGTCTGAACTTGCATACGAATGTCTCCAGATGTTCGAGAACGATGCAGGGGATGCGTTCCGACCTTCATTGGTGCGTTAGACGGGCGGCCGCATTAAACCTAATTCGATGGCTTACGCGATCAGAATTCATTCACGGCCTCCGAGATGTACCCCCAAAAGCGGGTGTTTGGGCGCTGCGTTCGTTGCGTTGAAGCGGATTCCGTCGCTCTCATTGGTGTCGTGAGTTGTGAAAGCTTCGTGGCATCAAAATGACGTTGCAGAAGAACCGGAAACAAGGGGAGAGCCGGTCGCCGAACTCCGGCCGATCAGCTGCGGCCAAAATGGACAGCCACTAGGGGCACACATTGAGAATAACTCCCTAGCCATAAAACGTGAAACAGGGGCATGCTGGGAACTGTGACCAGAGCATGATGCACGACGGGGAGTGGCGTCGGAGGAGGTTGCTTTGCGAATGCAAGACGCGCACGCTGGTGAATTTTCGTTTTTTTTTTTCATGGGCTCATCAAGAAAGAGGAAAACAAACAAGAGTGTGATGGGAATTGTGACATGGGCCTGAGGAGGTAGCGGCTTCAGAGGAAGTTGGCTTATGGATGATAGGCGCACTCTCTCCTATTGTTTTTTCATCTGTGGTTGAAGCGCATTCCGTTCCCCTCATTTTAGTCGAGAGTTGTGAAAACTCCGTGATGTCAAAATGACGTTCACGTGGAAGAACCGGAAAGAGAGGGCGCGCTGCTGGCTGAGATACCACCAATCAGCGGCGGCTGAAATGAACAGTCCATTACATGGACACATAGAGAAGAGCTCCCCCTGCGAAGTGATGTATTTTATGCCCAGATTCCTCGCTCGGGTTAATAAAAACGACTAACGGCGGCGCGCCGGAATTATTGCGCGGCGGCGGCGGCGGCGTGGTCACTCTCGGGACTTCGGCGGCGGTGCGAGCGGCGTGAGAAAAAAATGCCCCCCACCTCCCCGAAGGGAATCGTGAGGAAATGCGAATGCATTTCGCGCGCGCTTCACTCCATTTATATATGCTGGTTGTGGTTCGAAGAAGGAAAAGGCGCCTAATTTCTGCAGCCCGGTCGGGAGCATGGCGCAGCGCCTGTTTTTTTTTTTTTTTTTTTTTTTTTTTTTTTTTTTTTTTTTTTTTTTTTATCGCGGCAGCTCCGCCGAGCTGCCACGATGCGAGCGCCCTCACGCGCCAGAGCGCGCTCCTCCTCTCCACTTCTGCCATCGCCTTGAGAGGCGCCCAGCCAGCGAACGGTCGAGAGTGAGGCGCGAGCGGACGGGAGAGTGGGGCGCAGGGAGGAGAGAGAGCGAACGGCGAGAGAAGGAGCGGCGAAGCACTGCACCTATCCTCCTCCTTCGCGGACAACGCCGGACAACGCCGCCTGACATAGCGCGGCTAAGAAATGCATTCGCATTTAAAACCAGTCGGCGGCGGCGGCGCACAGCTTTAGTTCGAAGAGAACCGACGCTCAGCGAGCGAAACAGAACCGCGGCTTACTGAGTGAGAGAGAACCAACGCTCAGCGAGCGAAAGAGAACCGTCGCTTACTGAGTGAGAGAGAACCGACGATCAGGGAGCGAAAGAGAACCAAGAGAACTACCGCTCACTGACCGAGAGAGAGACGCCGCTGACTGAGCGAGAGGGAGCCACCGCTCAGTGAACGAGAGAGAACCACAACGCCGTCGCCAGTGTAAGCGTTAGCGCCCGCTGCTTCACATTTACACATGGTTCCCTTTAGCGGGAGATGTGTAATTTTCTCTTCGCCGGGAGCTCAGGCTGTGAAAACTTCGTTACCGCTCGGCCGCATGAACACCGCACAGCAGCGCGGCGGGCTCGCAACGAGCAGGAGCTCGCCGCCCGAGCGCCGCATGTAATGTGTATATAACAACGTTGTCACGTCTGTATATGATGGTAGGAGATGTGTACGGAGTATTCGCGGCTTACCCGATCATCTCCGAGCAAGCTCCTCCAACAACATTCACTTCGTGGATATGGCGTGATTTTTTTTTTATTATTTGTAAAAATTCATTTGAATTACTTACCCTTGTCACTTAAACGTATAACAGGATGACATAATGTTCGTTTCTCTCTTCTGTGTATGTTTTTTTTAATGCGAAGCATTTCTTAGCGAACATCGGCGACTTTGAGCGTATCTATTTATATATCTAGCCGCCTACGACTTTGTGCTCTCTTGGCCGTATCGTTAATGGGATTTGTACCAAAATTGGTATGGCATAACATGACTGTATTAAAAAGATGAATGACTGGTCATATCATGAAGATCATGACTAACTTGTGATGAAAAATATGATTTACACGCCATGGCCATATAGCTCCTGAGGCCGTTTTCTTAAATTAATTGATTCGAAAATTGGTACGATGAGACATTTCTGCATGACCAACATAAATGACAGGTGGTAATATGAAAATCATGACGTGCATGTCATGTAGAACATCATTTACTTGCCATGCTCATGGTGGGCTGACGGCCGTTTCGGTAGCTTGATATACACCAAATTTGGTATTGCGGGACGTCACTGTACTTCGAACCTAAATGACAAATTTTAATATGGAAATCAAGACATGTCATGTGCAACATGACTTACATGCCACACTCATGGCATGTTAGTGAACGTTTCGCTAGCTTGATATGCACCAAATTTTGTATTGCGTGACCTGACTGTATGACGAACATAAATGACAAGTGTAAATATTGAAATCATGACATGTCATGCGCAACATGACTTCCATGCCATGCTCATGGCACGCTTGCGACTGTTTCGCTAGCTTGATATACACCAAAACTGGCATTGCGGGACGTGACTGTATAACGAATATAAGTGGTGGGTGGTAACATGAAAATCTTGGCATGCATGCCATCTACAATGCCATTTACATGCCACGCTCCTGGTGCGCTTGCGTCCAATTCGCTAGCTCGATATACTCCAAAAATACCACCGCCGCGGTGGTCTAGTGGTTACGGTACTGGACTGCTGACCCGCAGGTGTCGGGATCGAATCCCGGCCACGGCGGCCGCATTTTCGATGGAGGCGAAAATGCTCGATGCCCGTGTACATAGATTTAGGTGCACGTTAAAGAACGCCAGGTGGTCGAAATTACCAGAGCTCTCCACTACGGCGTCTCTCATAATCATATGGTGGTTTTGGGACGTTAAACCCCAGATGATATTATGGATATTATTATGATTATTATTACACCAAAATTGGT
>JALIZH010025188.1:0-102949 GCA_030522465.1 Rhipicephalus appendiculatus | reverse complement strand
AAAGGTTCGGTTATTTGATGGGACAAAAGCTTTTTTTTTTTTTTTTCAGGCGAACAATGTCCGATCCTTCCGTCAGTCTATGACAACGCCACAAAAGCGCCCAAGACATTGTAAAAAAAAAAAGAAAGAAAAAAAAAGATGACGGTTTGCGTGAAATTACACGACATAAGTCTCAGGCACGTCGTCTGGATTAATTTTGACCATCTGGATTCTTTAAAACGAACCCAAATCTAAGCACACGGGTGTGTCTGTATAAATTTCGCACAAAGCTAAAATTGCGCTCGGCGACTCAAGTTTAATCACCTCCGTGTTATTCCATTTTCTGTTGTTTAAGTACCAAAGTGTCAGAAGTACAATTTAAGTACCAAAGTGTGAGAATTTACTAGACAGAAATATTTCGCTGTAGTGGGACCAGGACGGCACAATAAAAGGTTAATTATCTCAAGCCCAATTAAAGTTCGTCGCATAACCGATATGCAGCAGCGCCGCAGATAGACACGTAACAACAATGCAAAACTTCGTTTATCACAGAGTCGCTAAAACGCTGTTTTCACGCAATATTTAATACTCCTCATGTTTGGGACGACGCCCAGTGCATTTTACGATGTGCTTCAACTACAAAGCGGCGCCTACACCGAAATGATCCTGGCGAACGGAGGATGCACAGCACTCTCGGCAGGTGCACAAACTGATCTTATTGCAGTGAATATACAGCCGAGCAAGGTCAAATATGTCTGTAGATCGTGTTAGGCAAACGTACAAGCAGTTAAACTTGCGCTAACAAAGCGGGACAAACCGCCCTTTGAGGATGAGCATGGGGTACGCGCACATGCTAGCCTTATGTGGCTAGCAGACGACGCGAGGAGCAATCCACACTAGGCGCGCTTCAGCCAGTGGCCACCAGGCGGCGACTCCGCTCGATCTCGCGGCGAATATGGCACGCCAGCAACCAGTCATGGGCACGTTACCAGTAAAAAGTAACACTGTTACAGTTACAGTTACCTAAGCCAAAAAAGTAACTCTGTTACAGTTACAGTTACCGAGTTTACAAAAGTAACTTGTTACAGTTACAGTTACCACTAAAAAGTAACGTCGTTACTTTTCCGTTACCGTGTAAAATAACGAATTGATTACATACAAAATGAGAGAATTTAATAAAAACGCACAAAGAGGAACAAGGAATGCGTAACGAGAGAAGATGACGTCCGTTAAGTTTATTCCGTATGTTCTCCAAGGTGTATCAGACCCTGTTCGGAGAGTTTTGCGTCCGCTTGGCATATCAGTGTGCGAAGGGTTCCTCTTCGGGGGGGGGGGGGGGGGGGGTGAAAGGTCACCGTCGCACCCCCCCTCCGTATTAAGGCAATGTATGGGCCAGACTTTGCGGCCCCCCTCCCCTCTGAGGTGATTAGGGGGGCGGTCACTACCCTCCCTGCCCCCCCTCGTGGCAGGCCTATGGCTGGTCATACAAACCGTTTTTGAGCCCCTCTGTACCTCGGGACACGTGTTCGCGAAACCCAGACACGGTGCCCGAATACCGTACACCTGCGGATGATCTCTGCGGCATCATCGAAAAGTACGATGCGGAAAGGAAAGGTTGCTAAAGTCAACCATGCAACGCGTTCTTAAACGGAGCTTGTTGAACACTGCTGGACTGGGCATAGCTTTGACCTAAACAATGCGAAAACGCTAAATCATGAACGAAAGCGAGGGGTGGGGGGGAGGGAGGGAGTCTTTTGGAGGCGTGGTTCATTCGCCACGACGCATCGGCTTGCAACAGCATCCGCGGCCCCCCTACCGAACATTTATGAGGACATGTCTGTGACTAATGGACTGATCGAAGTGCGCTCATTCTTTTTTTTTTTTTTTTTTGCCAGTTAATACTGAGGATGCCACCTGCTAGTTCTCGGCACTTCTGGCTTTCAGCCGTTTCGCTCTGCTGGTTTCTAGCCACCTGTCAAACACGATTAGCTCGGCGCCTCGGACGAACCAGCACACCAAGAACACAGCTAGAAGCTCAAGTGATAAAAAGTGTATATATGCCCCCCCCCCCCCCCCCCCCTTGCAAAAAACAGGACGTGACCTTAGCAAGCTGTTCAGTCGCAGCTTGATTGATTTACGACATGTGGTTTACAAGTAAACTTCGAACACGGTCTTCTGCGGGAAAGTTATTTCTCTTAGCGACCTCTTCTCCTGAAGTGCCAGGGCAGCCCTATTGGAAAGTTGAAAGGTGGAGAAGATATGGTGAAGAGAAAGTTGGAAAAAGTGAAAAGCGTGTAACATCGGCCTTTTTCTGTTGGATAAATTGTTATAAAAACAGAAGTAACTGTAACGGTATTTTCCGTTACAGTTACTGTGTAAAAAAGTAACAGTGTTACAGTTACAAGTTACTCCAACTGAAGTGCAACTAGTTACAGTTACAAGTTACTGAAAAAAGTAACTAGTTACCGGTAACGCGTTACTAGTAACTAGTTACTGCCCAAGACTGCCAGCAACTAAAGGCGGATGGCCCTTTTTTGAGAGCCGAAAATGCTACATGTGCCCGACGCCGGCGATTGCGCCTTGGATGCAAGCCGAGAAGTGGGTATACTATACCGCAATCAACGAAAAGCAGGCGCGTTTTCTTCACGGAAGTCGGGCACGAACGTTACAAATAAACGGAAAGCGAACACAAAACACTGAGAAGGACGAAAACCTAACGAAGTTACCGATGAGTGAAGAGACGCTCGCTTGATTCACAAAGGCGAGACCATTGCGTCGGTTCAAAGTCATCACGGCTGTTTCTGTGAATCCTCCGTGCCGCATCTTGCGTTTCAGATGGAATCTGAAAAAGGCGCTTGCCGTCAGTTTCACGTGCACTTGCACCCGAAAGCACCGGGCCTGGCAAACACAAAAGTACTGAAACCACGCCGTAAAAGTGCAAAAAAGAGGCGTGCTGTGCACGTGCGCGTCTCACCGTAGAAACGGAAAAGAAGCAAAAGAAAACCGGCGTGAGGGGCACTCGACGGCGTTCGGCCAATGGGAGCGTCGAGGGAAAGCGCAGGAGAGGAGCAAAAAAACTCCCAAGCATTTCCCCGAGGGTGATCATGGTTAAGTGCGAATGCACGGGGTGATGCTATGAGGGGGCGTAACGTTATGATTAAAGTGTAATTAATGAATTTAAAGTGTTGTTGTCATGGTGCATTGTACACACACACACAGCCACGGCGCGAGGCGCCAGCTGCACAGCGCGCCGTGACGTCACGCCGCGGAGAGCGGTGCGGGGAGCGGCGCGCGCCCGCGCAAACCGCGGTGAGGAGGCAGAGCGCGCGCAGTCACGTGGGGTGTGACGTCGCTGCGCCGTTGCTACAGACGCTCCTCTCCGCTCCTCGCGCCGTTGCTAGGGGAGAGGAGGAGGAGCGCGGATGACGGCGGATTCAGGGTCGCTTATAAAGTGCATTCGCACTTAATAACCATAGATTTTATTCAGGGGTTTTAACATAACTTAATTTGCCTCGATGCGTGCGCGCATCATGCCACCCTAACGTAACTCAAAGTCCCTCTAAATATAGGGACCTAACTCTTTCAAATCTAGGGTCCTGATTTGAAAGAGTTAGGTCCTGATCTACACGGAGCCTGTGTAGATTTCTTCCAGTATTTTTACGCATTGTTCGTCGATTGCCTGCTTCCGCAGTGCATGACTGCTAATTTCTTGACCGAATCAAATGCCATCTCGTAATTTATGTAGGCCGTTTTTTTATTTTTTCACTAATTGTATTTAGCAATGTTGATAACGTAAAGGAGGTTAAGGATATCGGGGGGAATTAAGGATATCATCGTTGAAATCGAGAACAAATGGGCCGGGCAGGTGGCACGTCGGCAGGATAGCCGCTGGTCATTAGGGGTAACTGAGTGGATTCCAAGAGAAGGCAAACGCGTGAGGGGGGGGGGACAGAAAATAGGTGGGCAGGTGAGATTAACAAGTTTGCAGGTACAACGTGGCAGCAGAAAGCACAGGACCGGGATGATTGGCGGAACATGGGAGAGGCATTTGCCCTGCAGTGGGCGTAGTCAGGCTGATGATGATGATGTAGCGTAAACCGCAGCGTCTGTTTACCATAATTATTGCGACATTCTTTTTAATTTACCATTCTTCTGGTTTCTGTGGGTCGGTTATACTCTGCGCATTTCTCTGTCACCTGACTGGTAGTGAGAATAGAGTAGCCTGTACGAACTCCTGCTTGGTCCTTTGGTTGATTGAATTCTAAGGTGGTGTTAATTCCATTGGCTATTATCTTTGTAAATAGCTTGTGGAGAACGGACAGTAAGCGGACTGGCCTGTTTTTTTAAGGCCTTGACGTCCCCTTTCTTGTGGATCATGTTAGCCTTCTTCCAAGATTCTGGTACCCTCACCGTCAAGAGGCAGTCCTACACAGGATGGCCAGTTTTTGCCAGCACGATCTGTCGACCGTCTTTCAACAGATCTGATGTTATCTGATCCTCACCAGCGGCTTTGCCTCTTTGCATTCCCTCTAGGGATTTTTTTTACTTCCTTCCTTGTTACTTCTTACGTGGTCAGTCAGTCAGTTTATTTTCCTTAAAGACCTACATAAGGGGTGGGATTAACAATTAACAAAATAATCAATACATAGGTTTACAACTGCGTACATTTCTTCATATTACAAGATAACATGCATGTACAACTAATAACACATGTAAAACACATATAAAGCAAAAGTACTCAAATGCTATTATTTTGACGACGGTCAGTTATGTGTTGCGCAAATGGAGATGGGCACATTATATCGACAATGGCAGAAGGGAGGTCGTTGCAGTCTTTTGCCGTGCGGGGAAATAATGACGCTGAAAATGTTTATGTTCGAGCACGCATTAATGAAACCTGCTGCGGGTGGCTTGTCCTGAGTGATATGCTCGTTGCCGGTTGGATGTAAAGTGGGTGATGCAGGTTGGAACTGTGAAAGAATTGATGGTAAAGACGAAGAGAAGAAATGATGCGCCGACGCAGAGCGAGCGATGGAAGATTGGATAGGGATTTTAGTGACGTGACGCTGATGTCGTATGAATACGAAGAGTGAATGAAGCGAGCTGCACGGTTTTGAACTGATTCTATAGCGTTGATAAGGTATGCTTGATGTGGGTCCCAGATGGCAGATGCATATTGTAACTTTGGTCGTACAGGTGATGTGTAGGCAAGTAATCTTACGTGCATGGGAGCGCTTTTGAGATGACGTTTTAAAAAACCTAAGGTTCTGTTAGACGATGAAATGATGTTTTGGATATGCGTACGCCAGATCAAGTCGCTGGACACAGTGACACCGAGGTATTTATAAGAGTTAGTCAATTCCAGGGGCAAGCTGTTAATTGTGTACGGGAACGTGAGCGGATTAAGGTAGGTCACCACCTTCGAGAAAAACTTTTACCGTTTTGGTCCAAAAGTTATAATTATGGTTTTGGATTGTTGGGCTTTGGTAAATTTAAGCTTTATGATTATGAAATAGATAAAAATCAAAAACATAAAATTTATAAAAATCAAAATGTGCCAAAATATGCATGTTGCGCCAACAGTCATAACTAAAAAACTCTTGTTGCAATTCAAACGCGACTTGGCAACTACGTAGGGAGGACAACGTTCCGTGCATCTAACCTCCACGATCATCATATCTCTAAGCTAGGGTGCGTTATCATAAAAAGACTGAAAAAGTTGATATTTGGCAAGTTTGCTTTGCTCACAGTTGGCCACTGTACAAAAAGTTACCGCTAGTTTTCAATAATTCTGCTTGAATGCACAGCTACACCTATAAAGAAACAGCACAAAAAATTTTATGCGAAAATATTTATTAGAAAGACGGTTATCATTGTTCGCGTAACTGTAGGAAGCAAAAAATCACATTTTGAGAAAAATGGCTTTAAAGATTTGAACCGAATGTCTATGAAACAAAGAAACATTGAATAGACCTGAAATTCACCAGGCTTATAGCTTGGGACCTCTTTTGAAGCGGCATACTCTTCTTTTGAGCGAGATGAAGCACACATTTTTTTCCTAGCTCGTTTCGTGTCTCCAGCTGACTCTCATCCCCGTGTTCCACAGTGGGTCCACACTTGGAATATTGATTCCCTAACTTTCATAAACGCTTCTGTTTCGTTCTATACTTCGCCATGTTTCATGAAGTACTATAACTTTCTCCCGAACCCAGAACTAAGTCTAAGAGCTCGAAATGGCACACGAAAAGAACACAGACTGTCGAGTGAGAGCGCGCGCAACTCAATAGAGTGCCGCAGCCGAGTAGAGGAAATTTTAGAATAAATTGAAAACATCATGTTCTACAAGCTTTAGAATGCTCTTAAACACCTTAGCATTACGTAATATGTACGCGAAAAACATTTATGACGAGATGGTAGATGTCGAATCGGAATCCTTCAGTTTCGGATGTGTCCAGCAGGTGTTGAAAAAATGGTCATAACTTTCAAATGGCCTAATATAACTGCATTATTTTTTTTCTAAATCTTCTTGAATGGACAGGGAACTTGAAAATAAAAAATCCCAACAACTCAATTTTTTTCAAAAAATGCGTTTTTGAAGGTGGTGACCTACCTTAATGCTACGCGTGAATGACATAGTTTTGCATTTATTTACGTTTAATGCCATTAGCCAGGTGCTACACCATTTGGAAACATTAGCAAGATCGTTCTCTAAGGTTTACTGGTCAGAAGTGTTTAGTATGGTGCGGTAGATAACGCAGTCATCTGCGAACATACGTATATTACTGGCTATGTGTAAAGGTAAGTCGTTTATATATGATTAAAAATAGTAGCGGGCCAAGGACGGAGCCTTGTGGTACGCCTGATGTTACTTGAACGGGAGTAGATAGGTGGTTATTTACAACGACGTATTGTGATCGATTAGTAAGGAACCCTGTTATCCATTTCATGACAGTGGGATGTAAATTTAGTCGGGAAAGTTTAGCAAGCAATCGTTGGTGAGGCACTTTATCGAACGCTTTTGCATAATCAAGAAAAACGGCGTCAGTCTGCACGTTAGCGTCGAGGTTAGTATGAATGTCATGTAAGAAGGCTGCCAGCTGCGTTTCACGCAACAACCCTTTGCGGAAGCCGGGTTGTGAAGGATGAAAAAAAATTCCCCATCTCCCGCTAAAGGGAACCATGTGTGGATGCGAAGCAGCGGGGAGATAATTAGCGGGAGGAACGTCGCCGCTCTAATTTCACGGCAGCGGTCCGGGCGCTCATCGCCGCGCTGCACAGGAGAGAATGAGGCGCGCGCGCTCCGTCATTTTCATACCGCAGAACTACCGTGGCGCCCCCCAGCGGAGTATACAGCTGTCACACCACCTGTCGTGCGCGCCGCTCCGAAGAGGATTCCTAGAGGAGAGGATGGGGGGGGACCGTAGGAGAGGAGAGAGATGGGGAGGGGACGTGCATGCGCTGTGGGGGTGTGGGACGCGGGAGCCGCTCCGTAGAGTAGAGTATTCCTAGAGGAGAGAGGGGGGAGAGGACAGGCATGCGCTGTGGGGATGTGGGACGCGCGCGCCGCTCCGTAGAGTAGAAGATTCCTAGAGTAGAGAAAAGGAGAGGATAGGGGAGGGGACGCGCATGCGCTGCGGAGGGACGGACTAAGAGGGACGGAGGGACGGACTAAGCCCCCCTCCAAACACATGCAAGCAAGATCAAGGAGTGGGGTCAACCTGGGCGACAGACACCACCTGCCCTAGCCATTGCTAAGCAGCCTCTCTGTGCTCTCGGCCATGACTCTGATGACTGTAGTAGTGGTTGACGGCCTTCATATTACTACAGTGTTCTGGTTCGCATAATGGGTGCTTCCCTACTTCATGAAAGTGGCCGGACGCGGGACGCGGGACGCGGGAGGGACGGACAAAGCCCCGAGCATAAGATGCTTTGCATCTAAAAATGATTGCTGTCAAGAAAATTCATTATGTGGGAGTAGATGACATTCTCCATGATTTTACAGGGGACGCTTGTTAGGGAGATGGGGCGGTAGTTCAGTGGAGAGTTTTTATCACCTGATTTGAAGACCCGGAACGACCTTCCCTATCTTCCAGTCACATGGAATGTTTCTGAGGAAAGTGACTGCGAAAATGTTTGGGCAAGAAAAAGTGAAGCGCTTTCTTTAACATTTTTTAGGATTTTGGAATTAATTCCATCCATGCCAGCAGAGGATGACAATTTCGTTTTTTCTATTATGGCCGATATTCCGTTCGCACAAAAATTGATTGCTGGCATGTCAGGATTACAATTTAAGCCAAGCGAAGGTAAACAGGAGTGTATGTTTGATTCGTCAGTAAAAACTGTAGCAAACGTAGTGTTGAACAGATTCGCACAATCCAAGTCAGTAATCGCTTCACCAGAATCGATGGTTAGTACAGTGTCACGCGGTTTATCAGCCTTAAGTGTTTTCCAAAATTGTCTGGGATTAGTTTGCAATTCCTTCGCTTGACGCATGGCTGAAAGATAATTGCGGTCAGCTTCATAATACCGGTCCTCTGGTTGACGTTTGGTAGATCGGTATAGGCGTTTCTTTTTATTTTCAAGGCGCGTTTTAAATTTTTTGTAAACCAAGGTTTATGGCAGGTAGTTGTGAAGCTAACTTTAGGTATGAATTTGTCGGTTAGCTCTGTCAGCTTACCGTTAAAGCGTGTCCAATTCATATCTACTGTATGTTGATGTAAAGTTGCTTGAAAAGTGTGGAAGAATGCGCCAAGACCTTCGTTTATTGCTTCGTAATCACCTCTGTCATGCAGATGAATCGTTTTCGTGCAAGTTTCTCGTTTGTGTGGTTGAAAAGAAAAAATGGCATGAATTGTCTTATGGTCACTGATTTCATGCAGATAGGCTTTCGGGATTGTTGGTTAGTATCAGATCCAGGACATTAGCTGTATCTTGCGAAACACGTGTTGGTTCACTGACTAGTTGGGTCATATTGAAATTTAGGCAGATATCAAGAAAGCCATTAGCTTCGCCTACACCCGTTGATGAATGCAAAGTGTAAGTACGCCAGTCTATTTGTGGGAAACTAAAATCGCCGAATAAAAGTACGCGCGCATTTGGATGAGCTGGCACATGGCCTGATTAAGTTGGTTGCAAAACTCGGAACTAGCGCGGGGTGGTCGATAACCAGGGTTGCCGTTGGTGGCTACTTTGCGCCAAATTGGCTACTTTTCGACCCCGTCTGGCGACAAAAATTTGCAGTTGGCGTCATGGCTATTTTCGGCTACTTTTAAAGTGCTGCTTTGGCGCATTCAGTAGCCATTTTTTCTCATTTTTGCAGACAAAACACATTGTTTTAAAGCCTTTTCTCTCGCTTCAGCAGATGCGTATGGTCGTCCTCCAGCCACCAGTAGGCTGGTGCGCATCGAGGTACCCTTACGCGACGCTTAGCGCGTCTCGAAATACGGAGTGGCGAAGTTGCGTGCATGGTAACGAACACGTGGCCAGCTCGGTGCTCAAGCTTCCCGCCATGTATCGTGATGCTACGCGCAAGTTTTACGAATAATTCTGATGCGCAGTGCATGTTCTCGTGTAAATGGGAAAACAGACATCTGCAACAAAATTTAGCTGGCTTGTTCATCTACAACCAGAATTTGGTCTGCCGCTTCAAGGAAAATCTGTTTCAACTTTACATGTTCCTTCTGACTTGCTGGCTGGAATATTCTAATATAACTTTGTGTCTGGCAAGAACTCATATTTTCTACATAAAATATATGCACGCGTAGTGAATTTATCATAATTCGTTCACTTAATTTATTTCCAACTGATCGGTGGCTTTCTATGCTCTTACTTATTCAAAATTGTATTATTTATTGATCAATACTAAAGAATCTGCTCATAATACCACTTCTCTTTCACTTGGCTACAAATTTGGCGATAATATTAAATGGCATGGCTACTTTTGGCTACTTTTGTCTTGAGTTCTGGCTCCTTTTCATGTCCGCCCAACGGCAACCCTGTCGATAACAAACGCCCAGGAATACGAACTGAGGACGTGCCTGAATAAGCACCCATAACATTTCTAGCTCTGTTTTCACATGTACGACTTTCACATGTACGACTTTCGCATTCATTATGTTCCAGCGGACGATTTACGGCGACTGTTTTCCGATATATAGAAGACGCCAAAGCAAACAACAGCGTAGTTATGTTGAGACCAAAGCGAACCAAGGCGCTATTAACTATACTTTGCTGTTGTCGTCATTCCAAAACAAATACAGAAAGCATGTCGTACAAAGAAAACCCGTAGCTCAAGCTTCGTCGCTACTGAACTGCTGTGCGACGAGACAGACACAAAGCGCACCCTTATTCCGCGCCCTGCAGGAAACGTGACATGTTATTCGCGTATAACATTTAGTTAGCGCACACACCGTTAACGAACTGCTTTTCGCACTGCCTTGCAGAATCCAAAGGCTGCCACGAACTGCCGTCTTCATTTTGGCGCCTCACAGCCCTGATCGTGCCACGCTTCACGGTGCTGATGATCGCGTTTCACCGACGGGAAGTGGAAAAAATGAATGTTGCTGCTGGGCACGCCTCACGAAGTGCATCCATTGGGGGGCGCGACACGGCAAGCCCCAAAATGCTTACACCGCTGCTAACCTTCCAGATGCTGATTAGCCTGCTGCTGAACAACCTGTTCCTGCTCGTGGCCCTCCCGCCGGAACAACTGCCGTCCGCTCAGCATGAAGTGGACTACGCCATCACCCATCTACCAGCCGATCCACCGAACGTAGGGACAGACCCATATCCAGCGCGAACACTGTACTTCGCCGGGCCACACTCATCATCGACAACGTCATCAACCATGGGACCTGAATGGGATCCACATAATCGGACGAGATACGCACCTCAGACGGGGCGCGACACCGCAAGCCCCAAAATGCTTACACCGCTGCTAACCTTCCAGATGCTGATTAGCCTGCTGCTGAACAACCTGTTCCTGCTCGTGGCTCTCCCGCCGGAACAACTGCCGTCCGCTCAGCATGAAGTGGACTACGCCATCACCCATCTACCAGCCGATCCACCGAACGTAGGGACAGACCCATATCCAGCGCGAACACTGTACTTCGCCTGGCCACACTCATCATCGACAACGTCACCAACCATGGGACCTGAATGGGATCTACATAATCGGACGAGATACGCACCTCAGACGGGGCGCGACACCGCAAGCCCCAAAATGCTTACACCGCTGCTAACCTTCCAGATGCTGATTAGCCTGCTGCTGAACAACCTGTTCCTGCTCGTGGCTCTCCCGCCGGAACAACTGCCGTCCGCTCAGCATGAAGTGGACTACGCCATCACCCATCTACCAGCCGATCCACCGAACGTAGGGACAGACACATATCCAGCGCGAACACTGTACTTCGCCTGGCCACACTCATCATCGACAACGTCATCAACCATGGGACCTGAATGGGATCTACATAATCGGACGAGATACGCACCTCAGACGGGGCGCGACACCGCAAGCCCCAAAATGCTTACACCGCTGCTAACCTTCCAGATGCTGATTAGCCTGCTGCTGAACAACCTGTTCCTGCTCGTGGCCCTCCCTCCGGAACAACTGCCGTCCGCTCAGCATGAAGTGGACTACGCCATCACCCATCTACCAGCCGATCCACCGAACGTAGGGACAGACCCATATCCAGCGCGAACACTGTACTTCGCCTGGCCACACTCATCATCGACAACGTCATCAACCATGGGACCTGAATGGGATCTACATAATCGGACGAGATACGCACCTCAGACGGGGCGCGACACCGCAAGCCCCAAAATGCTTACACCGCTGCTAACCTTCCAGATGCTGATTAGCCTGCTGCTGAACAACCTGTTCCTGCTCGTGGCCCTCCCGCCGGAACAACTGCCGTCCGCTCAGCATGAAGTGGACTACGCCATCACCCATCTACCAGCCGATCCGCCGAACGTAGGGACAGACCCATATCCAGCGCGAACACTGTACTTCGCCTGGCCACACTCATCATCGACAACGTCATCAACCATGGGACCTGAATGGGATCTACATAATCGGACGAGATACGCACCTCAGACGGGGCGCGACACCGCAAGCCCCAAAATGCTTACACCGCTGCTAACCTTCCAGATGCTGATTAGCCTGCTGCTGGACAACCTGTTCCTGCTCGTGGCCCTCCCTCCGGAACAACTGCCGTCCGCTCAGCATGAAGTGGACTACGCCATCACCCATCTACCAGCCGATCCACCGAACGTAGGGACAGACCCATATCCAGCGAGAACACTGTACTTCGCCTGGCCACACTCATCATCGACAACGTCATCAACCATGGGACCTGAATGGGATCTACCTAATCGGACGAGATCCGCACCTCAGACGGGGCGCGACACCGCAAGCCCCAAAATGCTTACACCGCTGCTAACCTTCCAGATGCTGATTAGCCTGCTGCTGAACAACCTGTTCCTGCTCGTGGCCCTCCCGCCGGAACAACTGCCGTCCGCTCAGCATGAAGTGGACTACGCCATCACCCATCTACCAGCCGATCCACCGAACGTAGGGACAGACCCATATCCAGCGCGAACACTGTACTTCGCCTGGCCACACTCATCATCGACAACGTCATCAACCATGGGACCTGAATGGGATCTACATAATCGGACGAGATACGCACCTCAGACGGGGCGCGACACCGCAAGCCCCAAAATGCTTACACCGCTGCTAACCTTCCAGATGCTGATTAGCCTGCTGCTGAACAACCTGTTCCTGCTCGTGGCCCTCCCGCCGGAACAACTGCCGTCCGCTCAGCATGAAGTGGACTACGCCATCACCCATCTACCAGCCGATCTGCCGAACGTAGGGACAGACCCATATCCAGCGCGAACACTGTACTTCGCCTGGCCACACTCATCATCGACAACGTCATCAACCATGGGACCTTAATGGGATCTACATAATCGGACGAGATACGCACCTCAGACGGGGCGCGACACCGCAAGCCCCAAAATGCTTACACCGCTGCTAACCTTCCAGATGCTGATTAGCCTGCTGCTGGACAACCTGTTCCTGCTCGTGGCCCTCCCTCCGGAACAACTGCCGTCCGCTCAGCATGAAGTGGACTACGCCATCACCCATCTACCAGCCGATCCACCGAACGTAGGGACAGACCCATATCCAGCGAGAACACTGTACTTCGCCTGGCCACACTCATCATCGACAACGTCATCAACCATGGGACCTGAATGGGATCTACCTAATCGGACGAGATGCGCACCTCAGACGGGGCGCGACACCGCAAGCCCCAAAATGCTTACACCGCTGCTAACCTTCCAGATGCTGATTAGCCTGCTGCTGAACAACCTGTTCCTGCTCGTGGCCCTCCCGCCGGAACAACTGCCGTCCGCTCAGCATGAAGTGGACTACGCCATCACCATCTACCAGCCGATCCACCGAACGTAGGGACAGACCCATATCCAGCGCGCACACTGTACTTCGCCTGGCCACACTCATCATCGACAACGTCATCAACCATGGGACCTGAATGGGATCTACATAATCGGACGAGATACGCACCTCAGACGGGGCGCGACACCGCAAGCCCCAAAATGCTTACACCGCTGCTAACCTTCCAGATGCTGATTAGCCTGCTGCTGAACAACCTGTTCCTGCTCGTGGCCCTCCCGCCGGAACAACTGCCGTCCGCTCAGCATGAAGTGGACTACGCCATCACCCATCTACCAGCCGATCCGCCGAACGTAGGGACAGACCCATATCCAGCGCGAACACTGTACTTCGCCTGGCCACACTCATCATCGACAACGTCATCAACCATGGGACCTGAATGGGATCTACATAATCGGACGAGATACGCACCTCAGACGGGGCGCGACACCGCAAGCCCCAAAATGCTTACACCGCTGCTAACCTTCCAGATGCTGATTAGCCTGCTGCTGAACAACCTGTTCCTGCTCGTGGCTCTCCCGCCGGAACAACTGCCGTCCGCTCAGCATGAAGTGGACTACGCCCATCACCCATCTACCAGCCGATCCGCCGAACGTAGGGACAGACCCATATCCAGCGCGAACACTGTACTTCGCCTGGCCACACTCATCATCGACAACGTCATCAACCATGGGACCTGAATGGGATCTACATAATCGGACGAGATACGCACCTCAGACGGGGCGCGACACCGCAAGCCCCAAAATGCTTACACCGCTGCTAACCTTCCAGATGCTGATTAGCCTGCTGCTGAACAACCTGTTCCTGCTCGTGGCCCTCCCGCCGGAACAACTGCCGTCCGCTCAGCATGAAGTGGACTACGCCATCACCCATCTACCAGCCGATCCACCGAACGTAGGGACAGACCCGTATCCAGCGCGAACACTGTACTTCGCCTGGCCACACTCATCATCGACAACGTCATCAACCATAGGACCTGAATGGGATCTACATAATCGGACGAGATACGCACCTCAGACGGGGCGCGACACCGCAAGCCCCAAAATGCTTACACCGCTGCTAACCTTCCAGGTTAGTTACATTGGTCTCTCGAAAGAATTTCGTAGTAACGATCCGTTCTTAGTTACGGTGTCGTGCCCCTATGACATCAAATGGCGTCGCGTCATCAGTCTGTGTCGCGATATTGCTGCCTTGAAGTTTCTGTGCCAGATATTGTTGTTACTTTCTGGTGATGTGGAGCTTAACCCCGGCCCAACTGGAACGCGCGAGCTAGAGCCTATACTAACGGCAATCAAGAAAATAGAAGAACAACAAAAGACAATTCGCTCCGAGCTAGCTCTGATCAAGAGTGCTCAAGTCGCGCAAGAAAAACTGCTCACATCATTGAACGACCGCGTAACCTTACTTGATCGACAAAATGTGATGCAGTAACTGATTATAACACAAACGACACAGAGCAAATTAAAAGTGACATAGAAGTCCTTAAAGCTGCCAGTCTTGATACGAACAATAGGCTACGCAGAAACAACCTGCTTTTTCTAGGTCTTGACGACGCAGAAAACGAGTCATGGGATACCTCAGAGCAAAAAGTCGTGACACTGTGTCTGAACAACCTAAAGTTAAACAAGGTGGACGATTGGGCCAGTTGGTGATTCATGGTCGATTCATGTACACATGCTGGATGTACGAGCCTCGTGCTATGAAACCGCTTTTGCCTTTTAAATCAGCGCATAGCAAGTTGGTTAAGAGAGGCATAGTGAACTCTTGCTTCACTAACGCCCTGGACCGATCATGTTTCCATATGATGGAAACGAGCTTCCAAAATCAAGTTGATCGTCTAAAAGAAGCTGGCTACCCGGATTCGCTTCTCATTTCTGTTAAAATTAAAAGTTGGGCTAGTTGGTACAGATGCATTTTTGGTTACAGCGCGAAAACAACGAAGACAGCGCTCGTTTGTGTCCCTTCTGTCTTCCGTCTTCGTCGTTTTCGCGCTGTAACCAAAAATGCATCTGTACCAACTAGCCCAACTTTTAATTTTTTAACAGCAAGCTCACTGACAGCGATTAAAAAATGCACGGCCACATGCTGGACAAGTCAACAACTAACCTCGCATATCTTGGTGCTGTCGGTCGGATGCTAGCGGTCGCGTTTCACTTGTGCTTCCCATTTTTTTCTTCGCTCGCTGTTGCGAGGGAAGCGAACCATCCGCTGGCCTTTCGCGTGTGAACCAGTACACAGTGGGCACACAGCAGCCTGTCATAGCGGCAAAAGAATGGATCTCAATCAACACGTCAACAACATGTTTACAGCACCGTTCCCGCGCTAGCCTCTGCGCGCCGCCGGAGACTTTCGAACCAATATGGCCGCCAGGCGGCGCGGGGTCTTTCAAAAGGTTAAGGTCCCTCTATTTTTCAAAGGTAGCGCTAACTAGAGCTGTGCACGGGCCGAATTTTAGAGCCCGAGCCCGGCCCGGGCCCGCCAAATGCGTCGAAGGCCCGACCGAGCCCGACGCTAGGGGGCTTCGAGCCCACCCGGCCCGGCCCGACGTACATAAATAAAAGCCCGGGCCCGGCCCGGTCTGGCCTGACATTATGAAGGTTTGCTGCGGAGACAAGATGTCGTTTTCCGATAATGTGGCATTTTATTAAACATATCAAAGTGAAACATAAGCAAACGACACATGACAGTCACTATATGCAACGATTACAAGTTGTCGTGTAAAAATAAGCTGTCCAATGATTCGGGATTCGATGAAGTGTGCGGCGCTCCTGCGTCACATATCTCGCCCAACTGAAGTTCCCTTCGCTGCTCGCACTGGTAACCGGAATTGCCAATATATTTTTCGGAAGCATAGCAAGCTTGGAATATTAGACCGTTTCTTCTTCCAGAAGTTTAGTACCCCAGATGTAGGAGAGGGGATTATCCCGCGTATAGATAATCACAGAGCCCATCTTGTGTGACTATGCCCTTTCCCCTTGGTTCCCCAACCGAGAAAAGGGATGAGCAGCGGTTGCGGAGAAGGCGCTACGCGGTGGAAAACAGTTCCAGCACGTCTATATCTTGGGCTTGATTCGGGCTTTGCATCTGGCACGGCCCGCCCGACAAAAACAATGCAGCCCGAGCCCGGCCCGGGCCCGAGATGAGAAGACGTCTACCCGCCCGAACCGGCCCGCGGGCCGGGCTCGGGCTTTCGGGCTACCCGAAGCCCGTGCACACCTCTAGCGCAAACTCCTCCTCTCAGCGCCGTTTCCTCCTCGCCCGTCACTCCCGGCCGCCATTATTGGGCGAGATTCGCAAGACGCGCCCGGCCCGCATGCGGTGCGTCGAAGCGCTTGCTTGTATTTGCTTGGAAATGCGACAATTCTGGGCGCATATTCACACAGCTGTTCGTACGTAAGATGTGTAGTAAAAATAGTTCGTGGTTGGTCGGTACATTAGCTATCATTTCGCGTTTTGTAAGCAACAAATCGCACACTGGTGCCGGCATATATAAGAAATCCCATTGCGGCACCTTACGCGCGAACAGCTTTCTGGACTTGGGACCTGTTTTGACAAGGTGAAAACCTAGCATTTGTGCATTGTATCTGACTTCATAAATGTAGGATGCGTCGCTCGCACCTGGTGAACAAGAGGCAGAACATGTTAAACGCAATCCTATAGGAAGTCTTTACAGCTGCCGTTTTTCTTTTCGGATACCGTGGTATTTGTTCACAAGACGCATTTTGGAAAATCAGACGCTACATCAAATTATGAACACATAACACGGCGGAGGCACTTATTTGCTAAATATCCCCAGCGTGCATTTCCAGCGCATTAGGCTTTAGCTTCTTGCAGCCATTTCTCGCAAGGATGACTGGCTCGAACTGATCGTCCATGAAGTGTTTCTGAAATACACAGACATCCTCCAATGCACCCTCTGCTATTTGCCTAACGGAATACGGCTGAAGTGCGCTGCAAACCATTTTGCTTCTTGCGGAAACAAAAATGTGAACGGCAACGAAAACAGGATGGTGTCCTTGCACTGGATAGGTGCCTATTTATTTACAAGTCAAATGTGTACTTAAAAAGTTTGGTCAAAACCACAACAAAATAATAAATCGCATCAAAGAGAAACATGCAGCAAGTGTCTTATAATAATTATTATTGAACACAGAATATCAGTAACACTGAATCAGAAACACTGAGAAATGTGGATAAATTTTAAAAAATATACAAACCGACACAACGAATAAAAACTTACACCCGCTTCAAATAAACATATAGTTCAGGAGAAAAAAATTAGAGGGCTAGAGAACAAACATGCGTTTAAAATTATAGTTTGCGTACGGGCAGCTTTGCAGCATATTGCTAAGTAAATTACGCTCATCAATCGATGCTACTTACTTACCATGTTTCTTTCTTTATCGTACAAATCTCATCAACACCCTCTATTTATGAGCGCTAAAAAAAAACAGCTCCGAGTTTCTCAGAGTAAGTTTTTAACGACTTTTGGCAAATAAATTTTATAAAATCTACGGGATGAGCGAGAAGACAGAGATCTTGCAAAAATATTTTTGTGAAACGTTGCAGTAAAATTTTCGCAAAACAATTACTAAATTGCGAACACTAAAGATTTCGCTGTAAATATTGTGTGCGTGGCCGATAATGTCACGCCGCTTTTTTTTTTTTTGTCTAACTTAGGCATCAGTATCGAGCCTCAGCTTAGCCTCCCGTCCTGGCAATCGAAGTTCTTTCTCCCGATACGATGGAGCCATATCGCTCGCCGTTTGACGTTTTCTTTTCCACGAGGAACAACAAAAAGCTTGTCACCCTTGGCAATGCTGTTCGAGCATCCAACAACGCAACAAGTTGGCATCTGGCTGCAGCCGATGGCGTCTTTCAAACTGCAAAAAGCTATAAGAAGCCTGCGCTCACGTACAGCGCGCACATACGGCGGTGTTTCTACGCCCGATAATGGCGTCGTTTTCCGGCGCCAAAGCAAGAGGCAGAGGGGTCATCGGGGAGAACTCGTCACGTGTCGGGCCTGGTCCAATAGGGGGAGCGCAAAAGGGCGAAGAAGAGAGGAGAGACGCAGAGGGCGGGGAGGACATTCTCCCTTTCCTTTTCGGACACTGGTTTGCGCTACCTTTGAAAAATAGAGGGACCTTACAAAAGGTGTCTCCACCCTGGAAGTGGAGGCGCGCGCACATCGAGGCACCCTATGTAGAGGCATGCAAAAGGCGGATTGTTCGTGAACAGCAATGAGTGCACCGCCACCGCGAGTAGATAGATGCACGGTCATTTCGGTACAAATGAAAGTTTGGTAATTCTGACAGCACTTCATCATCACTGATGTCATCACTTAGCCACGTTTCGGTAAGTATTAGTATATTACCTTCAGAGGATGATACAGTGCTAGATATAAGTTCCCGTTTGGGAAAAAAAACTGCGAATGTTAGTGTAAACAGCAGAAAGTGAAAGAGTCTTGCTAGGAACTGCAACAGTTGCCGCTTTTTTTTCCCGGCGCCTCGATTGCTACGATAGTTCTTTGACAGTGTTTGATTTGTCATCGAAAACGTAGCGCTTCTGATTCATGTGCAGTGTTTTAAAGTGCACAGAAAAGGGCTTGTTCTTGCTTCTCGCAAATGCAATGAGTTGTTTTCGAGCATTTTGGACTGCGCGTGAGAAGTCTTCACCTATGCCGTAACTTGTCCCCTTAAGCTTGCGACCATTTGATAGTATGGCAGTTTTCGTTTTGTGAAGAGCAATCTTCACGATTATAGGCCGGCAGCGGCCAACTTAATGTCGACCGAGACGATGCGCACGCTCAATATCTCTTGGTTCTAAGTGGACCTGTAAGTTATCACGGCAAAGATTTACTACCAGCTGCTCCGACTCAGAAAATGTTTCAGATGCGGAAGGGTCCGGGATGCCGTAGAATATAAGGTTATTTCGCCTTGAGCGATTTTCAGAATCATCAATACGGGCTTCTAGCGCAGCGATTCTGCAGGCCGTCTGCTCCGTGCTGGTGCGCATGACTTCTACTTCTTTTCGAAGTGGTACCAGAGACTGATAATGAGTTTCAAGATCTGATAGCCTTTTGTTGAGTTCGCCAATTGTTTGATCAGTGTTACGGAGCTGAGCCTTCAATCCCTGGACTTCTGCAATTAGTTGTGTTTGACCTGCTGAAAGGGGGGGGGGGGGGGCGATTGGGCGATCGCCCCTCCCAAAGCCACCGACCCCGCCCCCCTTTCCCCAGGACCTTCTCGACAGGAATTTTTCGGCACGCGAAATTTTTTAGGCCGTGCGCAGGGGCCTTGGCTGTTCGCGGCGACATGCACCAACACCACCTAGACTAACTCAAGGCCTCCGCGCGCTGCCGTGACGTCACGCACACGGGATGGGCCTGGAAATTGGGCTTCACCTCGTGCGGTGTTTTCCGGCAGGTTTTGGGCGCGCTCGTTGTGTTTTGCCCGGTCGCGGCGGCCGCATTTCGATGCAGGCAAAATGCTAAAAGCCCGTGTGCTTCGATTTAGGTTCACGTTAAAGAACCGCAGAGGGCGCAGAATTCCGGAGCCCTCCGATACGGCTTTCCTGATAAATATATCGCTCGTTTTGGTCGTAAAGCACCAATAGTTAATACTACCGTTTCAGTCACATAAGGATAAGAATTAGGACTATTATTACAAAATAGTTCGTGGAAACACTAAAAAAAATACTTTATGACTGCGCCTATGCATAAATTCTTGTGCCCGCGAAGACCGCTACGAATGTGAAAACCTTGCAAACACAAGTAAATCTGTTTTTGCCTTACATTACATTTAAAGCAAAGTAAAACACATAACTTATTGACAATGGAAAGGGAAGAAATCCAGGAAGGAATGGGTACACGTTTTCAATAAATAAGTGATTTATTACAAAAGATGACAAAGATGGCGAAAAAATAAATGGAGCATCCCAGCTAGATGAAATAATGTTCTGCAAATCTACCAGCACGAATGAACATAGTTTACATCACACAAATACTTCTTTTTTTTTATTTACAGTACTATAAGCCCTTGCAGGCTGTTACAGGGGTGGGAAAGGACATATGCAAAGTAGTTTCAAACCTTGGTAAAAAGAGGTTCAGGTGATTTATAATCAACAAATACACTTCACTTGAGTTGTTCAATACAATAATTCTAACTGGGCAGAATGAAAAACCTGAATACATTCAAATTTCAAACAGTTCAAACAACAAAAAAACATGATCACAATACATATTTATGTCCAAAGTCACTTTTCATTTCTGCAGAGTTTGCAGCTTTCGACTTTCTTTTGTAATAGTTGGGTTGTCGTTTGGCGTTTGGAGCTTTCGCTTTCCTTTCGGAATAGTCAGTTCGTTTGCTGTTTTGCACAAATTGTTGAGCAGTGTATTTGCCGCTGCACTCAAGACATGATGCATTACTTCCGGTGGGGAATGACCTGAGTCACAGAAGTCAAGGGCCTCAAAATTATTGAGTGCATGAGACACAAGTGTTACGAGTGCCTCCTTTTGGTTGGTCAGTGCAAGAAATTGCGAAGCATACTGATCGCCTCTCAGCTTATCGAGGATAATTTCTGTGAAGAGCACTGCATTAACTACTACAGCTTGTGGGAACTTGAGTCCACCCCTTGACATACCTGAAATGAGTACGTTTTCATCCCGGTCCAGATCTGTGTTTTCCAACACAAGGTTTTCCTTACAAAACGCACACATAAATTTCTTCAGTGCAACATGTGCACAATATCCTGCAACGTAAGTCACAGTAGGCATCCGTGAAGCTTTTTTCTCGATGTCTGCATTAGTAACTTTAACATGAAACTGTTCATGAAGGGAATCAGGAGTTGCCTTTGAGACAGGTCGAGCTATGACCTCGAAGTCAGGAAGATCAAGCACTTTTTGCAGCCTCAGCTTGCTCTCAGACTCATAAATTTGTCGAACAGAGACATGGTACTGGGAACCACTCAGTTGGCGATACTTTCCAAACCGTTCTTCAAGAGAATCGGTTTAAAATTTCCCAAGCAACACATATGTAAACCCAAGTTCCTGTAAACAGTACAGGGAAATTTCACGCAGAGCATGACTCGTGTGGCCAAGAGCCATGTGAGTCTCTGGCGTGAGATGCCCACCATCGTGCTTAAGACTTGTCCAGTAGTCAAGCCACTCTGGTATCTTCTTCAAAAATTCCATCTGGGGGCAGGATGCGGAAGTTATTGGGTACTGCATGTCATCTCGCAGGCGTACACCTTTCCTTGGTGTTTTGACATTCACTATCCTCCACCAAGTTAGGATTGTGGCTATAAAATCAGCAGTTCCTTTTGCATGTTGTGTGGTCGTAGAGTTGAGTGCAGCTACAGTTGACTCATTAAAAATTCGCAGTACAAGTTTCACATTTTGCCGTTCCATATTAGATGGGTCCAGTGCCTTCAAAGACAAAAGTAGGTGCTATCTTTAATAGCTCATTTTTCTCTGCATCATGTAACTCACGCAATGCTTTAAATGATGCTGTGAGGATAGCTGGCTTGGGGTCACTGCTGTTTATGTCAGGATAGTATATGCATTTTCCAACGTTCCGTTGGTTCAGCCAATTATTTCTTACAGACTTCAACACGTGAACAGTGTCTAAAATGAAAAATAGTGGCCGAGACGGATCAGCTGGATGCTGATATACAATGCTTTGCTTAGGAGGGCTAGCGAAAAACTTCATTGCTTTCCGATTTATTGAGTTGTTGTCCGAGACAACTGCTATAACTCTGAATCCAATTAACTCTAGGTCAGTGATTAGTTTCCTTAAGAATTCGTGCAAAGTGTTTGCATCGATCTGGGCCACTGGCATAATATGAACAACATCTTTGTGATTTGACAGAAGGCTCTGCACCATAAAAACATGAGCTGTTTTAGCTGGAGAAGAATTGTTCGCAGCGGCCCCTGCGATAAAACCACCTTTGTAGTCAAAGTATGCTTTTAAATGGATCTCATCCATCATCAAAGTCACAGTTCGTTCGTGCTCTTTCATCGCATTCAAGATCGACTTTGCATAGTTAAGGAAACAAGAGTCGTTCTGCTCTAAGGCAGGGCTCACTTGATATGATGAACAGAGTCATCTTATGGTAACAGGGTGGGGCAATTTCACTTTCATAGAGCTTCGAATGAAGTTATAAGCATGCGGTGATATAGTAAACAGCAGTCCTGCAAAAACAAGCATCTCTGGAGAGTAGCGTGAAGAATTTTTCAAAATGAGCTCCACTTGACTGCTTACAAATTTGAGTACTTCCAAATGCCATCCATGAAATTCTTGCAACTGGTACTCACTGCACACATCCTCCAGCAGCATCAACACAATTTTCAGAAGACGGTGAGCTTTCTGGTTGTCATCAGATGAGTGGCTAACGTGTAGCTGCTCCACAGACTGCAATACTTCATTTAGTTGCCTGAGGTCTTGCAAATGTGAAGGCACATTGACACTGGGAAGGTTCTCGATGCGGGCTTCTCCGATAAACACATCAATGCACAGGTCGACTGACACAGCCACCGAACTACGCACAGCGGGTGCACGTTGAAGTGCTAGATCCAAAAACACAACCTTTGACTCCTTGATGATCACACTCCAGAAGTCCGACACCGAAAAGTTTGACAGAGCACGACAAAACTCCTCGAAACTGCCGACTTTGTTCTTCCGATTTTCTTCTTCTTGTGCGGCTACAGATAGCTCAATAGCTGCTCGTAACGATGCTGCTTCTAGTCGGACTTTCTTTTCTTCTGGAGCCTCTCGAGCGGACGGTGTAGGACGTGACATATACTTGGGGCAGTTGGCGAACACGCTGGGGACTGCAGTTTCTTTAAGGCGAACACGCTCCAGAGGCACTTCGATCACCTTGCCGGTCTGCGCGTCCGTGTATGTTGCCGTTCTGACGAAGTCTGTAGGAGCAAAATGCTTCTCGCAGAGCTGAAAAAGAAAACATGATTCTATAGACGCATAATACATGAAAAGGTCGAAGCGAGTACGAACACAGACCACGTTGATCACTAAAAACGAGAGCTAGATAGAGCTAGGGCGCTGCAGATACAGAACAAACATTGTGGTAAAATATTAATTGCACGTTAGAAATGCACTTAGCGTAACAATAAAATTGACGCTTATCACTGTATGTTTAGAAGGCGTAAAATGTTCACGAGAAACAGCCTTTGTCCACGCCGCTCTCCGCTGCGGGTCACTGGGGAACCTGTAGACCCGTACTAGAGTGTACTACCCGTACACTTGCACACTTCGCATCATAGTTAGACTTGCAATTCGGAGCACAACAAGTGCCAGGCATTCTGAAGTGTGGCCGCACACTGTTCCTATCGCGAAGAGCAACGTCCCCTCATAATTGACAACAGAAATCGCTCAAAACAATGCGCCAACACGGCAACATTCACCACATGTCATGTTCTCCACACAGATCGTGACACAGTGTTGCCAACGCCACATATCGTTCGACAAAAGTAGTAAACCTTCCGATAAAGTTTTTTTTTCATTGCAAGAAACATTTATTCATTTGTGGTTTATAATAGAACACATAGCTAGTAAACATTATCGCGCACACATGTTGACTCGCCAGGAGAAAAGAACGAAGGAAAAAAACTTTTCTTTTTTACTCTGCAGATTTACGCAGACTAGCCAGGGCGGTCAAAGCCAATAATAAAGACACCGCTAGCCAAGCCAAAGGGATTTTGGGAAAGGAGGGATGAAACGGCACGCCGCCTCCTCGCCCCTTGCCGAATGACCCTCGTCGGCCGCCACCCCCGCCTCGGCCCATCCTACAGCTCCCATCCCTTAGCCGTGACGTAGCACTCGGGAAAGGAGGTTTTGCGCCGGCCTTGTAAGTTCTAGGTGGTGTTGCATGCACCCACCACTTGCCATCTGCTTGGCGCGAAGCCGGCTAACCCCCGCCTTTTTGAAAGCGAGCTAAACACGCGTACCATTATGCACCTTCAGACAGAACTGGAATGTGTTTCCTGCTTGAGCATGCCAACAATGTTGTACCCCTGGCACACGGGCAGGGGCATCCTCCTGAAAGTCGTTTATGAGCGGTGACACAATACAAAGAAGCATAGGCGTGCGCACGTGGGGGGGGGGGGGGGCGCAAAGTCAGCCCCGTCGCTAGCGCCGCCATGGTGAATTCCGGCAGTGTCATTTGATTCGCCGATAGTGCGGTGCATTGTAGTCTGCACTATGGGCACTGTTGGGACTCGCGTGCGGCGGGACTCGACCACGGTGTAAGAAATTATTTTTCTTACACCGTGGTGCTAAGGACAAGTGGGAGGGGGGGGGGGAGGGGGGAGTCAATGACTTCGGAGAAGGCGGCTGCTGTCTCGAACCCCTGCAGGTGCTAACGGCGTCAGGAAAGGGGTGTTCGTGATACCTCCGTAGTGTTCCATCGAACCCGTCCACGGCAGCATTCCTGGCTCGCTCTACCACGCCTGCAAGAACCCTCCAGGAAAATGCGGCGCTCTGTGCCTCTGTCCATGCGCAGATCCTTGGGGTACTGACAGGTTCACGCACAGTGATGCCTACCGTAATAGAGTTTTAGCAAGTTCCGGAAATACGCCACGTACTGTGCGCAAATACGGTAAGGCAGTACGGTGGCGTTCCTTCTTTCCTTCTCGCTGTGCCTTTGCCGCTCCCCGTTCCAGTGACACTGCGTCCTTCGGCGTAGGTTGACAGGCAACAATCAGGCGTGACAACCCCACAGTAACTTTTGGGAAAGCTCTTGTGGTGTGGTGCCTTCCCTGGCAAAAGGTCGACGACCGGGAAGGGAGAAGCAGTACCGTCATACGGTAGCGTATTTCCGAAACTTGCTAAAGCTCTCTAATGAATTCCAGAGCCAGTCGTAACAGCGTCAACCAGCCGCCCGATATTTAAATCGTGTTCTCCCCAGCCGATTTAACGAGCGGAGTCTTTTCTCTCTCTCTTTTTTTTCTTTTTTTCGGCGCTCATCTGAGAAACCGGAGCTGATCGCGGAGGCCACAAACCAGCTGTAAAGAACTTGGTGCGGTGCTGTGTGGCATCAGCGTAACTTCTCTCTCCAAATCGTCCTTCAGAGCATCAAAAGGGGTTTACTGCGAAGTGCTTAACTGTCGCCGATATGTTAGTTGTATAAAACGCTTGTCACAAAAGGGAACTCGCATTTCAGGAAGACACCAGCGCGGCCACACAGCGTTTGGAAAGTGTTCTTTTTGTGTTTCCTTTCGCATTCCTTGTTTTGTTTTTTTCTTCTTTCTGCTTTTACTATGTTTGTAGTAAACAGAGACGCTTAATCTGGAAGAAAGCTCTCGTCTTCGTTTGTTGATGTGTTCCCCCTCTTGCTTCGCGCTATGCCACTTTAGCAAAACTGGAAACCACTAATCTACTACGTAGAAGCAAGGAAGGAGCCTTCCTTTCTTTTTTTAGATACACCTGCCTCCTGCTCTGTTAGTAGTCTGTACTGGCATGGGTTATTCAATTTCATTCGTCGCACAGAATGCTCCAAAAGAGAGCAACGCAGGTCACCATCAGTGGCTACATGAAACAAAGGGATTATTCCGAAATATTCACAAAAAGGGGATCAGCTTTGTTGAGCTGAAGCGATCCAGACGAGGGGGCCTGCACTGTTGACATGCTCGGCCCTTTCTTGTACTACGTCTCCAGGTGCAGGGATCGGTCACCATGCGTCTGGATGACTTCGACGATGTCTGGGGTGACTTCGAGCATTCCAGTGCTTTGTTTCAGGAAGGGTCGTATGACTTCACGAGCTACCAAGTAAAGAGAGGAGAATCTCCCGCTCCACATCGCTTTGCACATTTCCAATGAAGGCTTTCTTCGATCATCCGAGGTAATAGGCGCGAAGACGACGACGGACAAGGAGAGAGAGAGACACGCACACACACTCAGGCACCACTTCCAACAATGTTTATGAAAGGCTTCTTGGTCGCCGCCAAGGTACCCTCTGATGAGTGGTTCTGAGGAAAGAGAAGAAGGCGCTTTTCTGTCTTCCAGGTGTGTTGGTGGTTAGAAGAAGAATGAGACGCCTAATTTCTGCAGCCCAATAGGGAGCACGGCGCAGCGTCTGTCCAGGTGGGGACACGGCTAAACGCCTACCCTCCGAGCAGCTGTAAATAATGCGTGACCGTCCTGCCCTCCCCCCCTATGGCATCCGTGAATTTCATTCGTCGAAGAACGACACCATATGATGGAACGTAGAACCACAGGCAAACATTTGCCCTGCCGGTGAAACTACGCTATTTACCATCTGCAAGACGTTGCAAAAGGAGACAAGCTTTTTTGTTGTTCCACGAGGAAATTTTTGTTGTTCCACGAGAAACAAAACATCAAACGGCGAAGGAGATACCTGCAGGAGGAAGAACTTTTACCAAGGTAGGCCTTGCGACCTAAGTCGATCATTACTGAATTTGTATCGTGTGAACCTGCTTCCGCAGTTTTTTAGATGAAACTGTCTTGATACTGCTTGATACCAATGTATCAGTTGAACAAAACAAGAAGCAACGTGACATTAGCGGCTCGGTTTTCTCGGACGGTTTTTGTAACAATGATATCGAGCTCGTTCTAGCTGGTTCGCCAAATATTTGAAACCGGCGATAGCAATTGGAGCAAGATCCCTAGTGTATTAATTTTCCATTTCCGAACATTTACTGCACGTGCGAATACGATTCACCAGAGTCCTTCCTAACAAACACCGGTTCCTCGCTGTCACGTTTAAAGCAGTTGCAGTTCAACCCTAATCTCGTTAAATTCACCATCGTATGCTTATTCTAATAGGGGTGAAAATTTGGTCAAAGTTTCATTTTTAAATGTCTCGCCGAAATCTCCACGCGTGACGCCAGGGATTTCAAACGGTATTTTTCGTATTTTGGCAACACTGACTCAATTAAACTTCCTGAAATTGGTATGTTATGTCTATGCCACTCGCAGCACAATGTACTTCATTTTAGCGATCGCAGCAACTACGTATGACTTAGTAGACGGCGTCAAAATCTATGAAGTCAATTTCGAGGTGGCGTCGCCACCCACATTCTCTTTTCATGCGTTTTCTCGCAGTAAGAGTGGTGTTTTCGCTGTAGTGAATTTGTAATTCACAAATGCGCGAAAAATCGTTTTTCCTTGTGGTGTCCTAAGCGAAGGAGTGTGTCCAATGTATCTTCGCCTCCTCGCCCTCTTCCCTTCAGTTACTGCGGGTTGCGCAATACCCCCCCCCCCCCCAACCGCCGCCCCCCCCCAAAGGAGGTCCCTGGATCCGCCCCTGTCACCAACCTGCATAGCGGGAGCAAAAGGATTAGTGATCCGTGCAGTGGCACAATCACCAAGCCCACAGCGTTCCGCTGAAGGTCCTTGCTCTTTTATAGATGTCGGGCTTGTTGCTGTCGATGATGATGCGACAATCCAGGCTTGGTTGAGCTCAGCTGTCCAGAGTCCCTTTTCTGGTCGAGCCAGGCATTTGCCGATAGGTAGGGGCAGTGCGCTGCCTTCGTCGCTTCCAGGACAGCTGAAGCCGCATTCCGTTGGTGTTGCCGATGCCACATGCGCAGGCAGCAGCAGGTGAACGATGACGTAACGGACCATCTGCATAGCGGGAGCGAAATGATTAGTGATCCGTGCAGTGGCACAGTCGCCAAGCCCTGCTACACGCTGGCAGCGCCGCATTCAGGATGGTCATCCTGAATGTCCCAGCTACTTTGCAGATCTCTGTAGTGACGTTGCCTTCGTTGTACCTTAATGCATACATCTGGTTTTTGCCTGTGCCCAGCTTTCTGATCACCTCTTTGGGGCTTTGTCTGTTCTTTAGAGCATGTTCAATGTGATATTGTTGGTACGCGTGAGCGACGCAGAGACGAAGCGTGTTGCTGAGAGTCTCGATACCAACAAACTTTATTATTCAGCTCTGTGGACTCGGGGACCGGTTCCCCTTTCCTCTCCATCTCCGCGCCTTTGTTCACGGTGCAGAGGGAGGGAAAGGAATGTCGTCCTGCTACACGCTTGCAGCGCCGCAGCCGCGCAGTGGCGCACTTAGAGTTCACCACAGTACTCCCCCCCTAGTGAGAGCACGAACGAAATGAAACGCCAAGCGGCCACTGGCTACAGGTAGAGGCGATCTGGCGCACCTGTCTGTCTTCCACTGCGTGTGTAGTAAAATTCAGTCGTGTCCGTCACTCCCGTTGGTGTGGGATGTGGCGCTGTTTTGCAGGTTTCAGGCGGGAAGGTGGAGGTTCCTGTCGTGGACCGGTTGGTTTCCATGTGCGCCGGCTTGACTCGGTCCAGTGACACAACTTCTTGGCGGCCGCGCCTTTCAATGATAATCTTCTTCTTCCCATGGTGGATAACTTTGAAAGGTCCATCGTACGGTACTTGTAGTGGTCTTCGTACTGCATCGTTACGCAAAAAGACGTGGCTACACGACTCGAGTTCACTGCTCACATATATTCTTCTTTCTGTGGGCTGTCGTGGAGGTGTAGGCCGAAGTTTCATCATGATGTGACGTAGGCGCGATGCATAGTCACCAGCAGGAATGTGGGCTTGCTGTCGGTCAGGCGCAAAGAACTCACCAGGCAGACGCAGGGTTAATTGTAGCGTAGACAAGTTCTGCAGCGCTGCATCCGACGTCCGCCATGAACGCGGTGCGTATGCCCCAAAGTACAACGGGCAGTAGTGCTTCGACCAAAGAGTGTTCTTCGCTTGCCATGAGTGCGGCTTTCAACTGCCGGTATAATGGCTCAACCATTCCGTTACTCATCGGATGGTAGGCCGTTGTTCTGATCCGCGATGTACCGATGAGCTTCGTCCGACAGGTGAATAACGCGGACTCGAATTGTATCAGTTGTGATGGATGATGGCACGCCGAAGCGACAGAGCCAGTGGCTAACGAAAGGACGAGCAATAGTTTCGGCTGTGATGTCAGGAATGGGAATAGCCTCTGCCCAACGCGTGAAACGGTCCACACAAGTTAACAGGTACATTTGGCCCTGACAGGGTGGCAACGGCCCGACGATGTCGACGTGTACATGGTCGAATCGAGCATCTCACCCGGGAAACGTCTCCAATGGTGTCACGGTATGACGCTGTACCTTGGAGCGTTGGCACGGGAGACACTCACGAGTCCATTGTCGGGAATCACGGTGTATGCCGGGCCATACGAAACGGGCTGCGAGGAGCTTTTGCGTAGCTCGGATTCCCGGATGTGACATCTCGTGTAGCGATGCGAATACCTCGCGACGGAGGTGCGCGGGCACAAATGTTTGCGGCTTGCCAGTAGACGTGTCGCAGCAAAGGCCTTCCGTACCTGGCGAGGGGAACCACTGCAGGTTTAGCGACGTCGACGTTTCTTGTAGGCGGCGCAATTCGTCGTCGTCGCGTTAAGCAGCCGCCATTTTGTTGAGGTCTCTTTCTGTGGTTGAGGTTATGGCGCTGACTGGGCTGCGAGAAAGGCCGTCGGCGACAGCGTTGTCGACTCCTTTCATGTGGCGGATTTCCGTGGTAAAAGTCAGATATGTATTACATCTGCTGCAATTAACGGGCTGTATGGGCGTGAGAGGTCTGTGGTCCGTTAGGACAAAGAACTCGGTACCTTCCAAGTAGTGCCGGAAGTGCCGGACTGTCGCGTAGAAGACGGCCAACAGTTCGCGTCCGAATGTGCTGTACCGCTGTTCGGTGGGTGTCAGTTTCCGGGAAAAGAAAGCGATTGGTCGCCATACTACTTTGATGCATTGCTGAAGTGCGGCACCCACAGGTGCGTCTGATGCGTTGACCATAACGCACTGCGGAACTCCCGGTTGCGGGTAAGTGAGGAGCGCGGCATCGGCAAGACGTCTCTTGATCTCCTGGATGGCCGCTTGGGCGCCCTCCGTCCAGTGGAGCTCCTTAGAGGCACCTTCGTGTGTCGACAGCAGGAGATGAAGAGGCTGCAGAATAGTTGCACACTGGGTTATGAAACGGCGGTAGTAGTTCACGAGACCAAGGAACTCACGGAACTGACGTGGGAACTGCTCGACTGCTTTAACCTTCTCTGGGTGAGGTTTAATTCCGCAGTTCGAGATGACGTGGCCAAGAAACGCCAGCTCGTGCACCCATAGGCGTGCGCAGGGTTCCCCTTCAGGGGGGGTCGACGGCTCGTCGCAGCGTCCCCCCTTCCCTATTAAGTCAATATATGGGGCATACTTTGCCCCCCCCCCCCTTCTTAGGTGACTAGGGGGCGGCCGCCCCCCCCCCCCTGCCCCCCCTCGTGCGCACGCCTATGCGTGCACCCCAAACTCAGACTTGTCCGTGTTCACCAGTATTCCATGCTCTGCCAAGCGCTGAAACACAGATCGCAGATGCACCTCATGCTCATCTGGTGAGCTGCTTGCGATGAGTAGATCGTCGAGGTATGCATGACAGAAGTCGAGGCCGTGCAAAACGCCGTTAATAAAGCGCTGGAATGTCTGTCCGGAGTTTCGCAAGCCGAACGGCATGCGGAGGAACTCGAACAGGCCAAATGGTGTTGTTATCGCTGTCTTCGGAATGTCTTCTGAGGCCATGGGAATTTGATGGTAGGCACGTACGAGGTCTACACCAGTCTCCTTGTGTAGACTTTTGCGCCATGTGTAGTGGGGATGCCCAAGGGCTAGGGGATGGGCGGATTATGCCGAGCTCGAGCATGTGGTCGAACTCCTGTCTTGCTACTTTCAGCTTCTGGGGGGGGACAGGCGGCGTGGGCGTGCGTAAACCGGGGGGTCATGTGGTGGAAATGTGATGAAAAACATTGTGCTGGACGACGGTCTGTGGCCGCCGCGTCAGCTCGGGGAACTCGCGTAGGATAGCCGTAAAACGGGCGGTGCCCGGTGGTATCACGAGCAGGGCTGAGAGGCGGATGCTTAGATGGCTTTCCACGCACTTCTGCTTGTGAGAGGGGATCCTGTATACGCCGGCTGCGTACATACACAAGCAGTCCGAAGTCACGCAAGAAGTCCGCTCCCAGGATAGCAAATTTTACGTCGGCTACCACAAATATCCACCTAAATGTCCTCTTGAAGCCCAGGTCAAGCGAGAGAGAGAGCTATTATTCGTGTTATTTACAGCTATTATTCGTCGTGTTATTTACAGCTTGCAACGGCGACGAGCCCGGGCCTTTGCGATCGGCTGGCGACGCCGGCACCACGCTCACTCCTGCCCCGGTGTCGACCAGGAAGCGGGTGCCTTTCTCGCGATCAGTCAGGAAGAAAACAGACGGGCGACTTTCCTCTGAGCCGGTGGCACTTGTCGCCCTCAGTGCTGGCTCGGTGCGTTTCCCGATTTCTCGCAAGGCGGCACACAGTTCCGTGCAGTGTCACCGAACTTACGGTGGTACCAGCACAGCTGTCGCTCTTGTTGTGCAGCACGCCGCCGTGTGTTTTGGCTTCCGCTTGACTGTAGTGCCGCGACGTTGTCGGCGAGGCGAGAAATTTCTGCCCGAATCTCCAGCAATGCGGGAGACGGCGAGGCTTCGGCAAGCACTGTGGCTGGTGGGGTGACGGCCATGAGTCGGTCAGCGAGTTCGGCGATCTTGCAAACGTCCGTCTCTCCGGAGGCCGTGACATCTATCCGCATGGTCGCGGGCAATCTTTGGAGGAAAAGCTCCCGCACCAGGCGACTGTCGAGGCTCGTTGTGCTGCCCGCTAGTTGCTGCATCTGGCGCAACAGTTGGCTTGGTCGGCGGTCGCCCAGTTCGGCCTCGTGTAGCAGTTGCTGTAGGCGCTCCGGCTCTGAAGGGGTGAAACGGCGAATCAGTGCCTCTTTGAGTACTCGATACGCATCTTCTGCTTGTGGGGCAAGCAGAATGTCGCGCACCTCACTCGCTGTGGCAGGTGGAATGTTGGCCACCACGTGGTGGTATTTGGTGATGTCGGTGGTGATGCGGCGAGCGGCAAATTGAGATTCCACTTGGACGAACCAAAGTGCCGGGTCGCTGGTCCAAAAGGGAGGAAGCTTCACGTCTAATACAGCCACTGTCGGGCTGGCGACGGCGTCGTGGTGCTCCATGTTCGGGACTGCGGGTTTGTTGGCACGCGTGAGCGACGCAGAGACGAAGCGTGTTGCTGAGAGTCTCGATACCAACTAACTTTATTGTTCAACTCGGTGGACTCGGGGACCGGTTCCCTTTCCTCTACCTCTCCGCGCCTTTGTTGGCGGTGCAGAGGGAGGGAAAGGAATGTCGTTCTGTGACACGCTGGCAACGCCGCAGCCGCGCACTTCGATTTCACCACAATATAAACATCACGAATTAACTCCTATGTCTCGCCAAGCTATGCTCAACCATTGCTCAACCCGGAAGAAAACGGCAAAAACCACTTCTGTTATGCATGTCATTACACCATAGCGTGCAGTTCGTTTCGATAAAACCGGCACGTGTGGTCTAACTTAAGTACCCACGGTACATCGGACCATGGGTAACCTTAATTTTGGGCGTCAGTGCAGTCAACATGCCCGATAAGCTGACGATCAATCCCGTAGCCAGGGGAAGGGGCCTAGGCGTGCCCCCCCCCCCCCCTTCTTATATTGTTACTGCTTCAAGTAGGTACTTTCCTCAAAACAGGTGTTTTCTGCAAATGGTCAAGGCCTTCAATAAGTGCCCCTCCCCCTTTCCCCAAAGAAAATTCCTCGCTATGGGCCTGTCCACGACATGCCCTTAGCTACTCAATATGCACAAAGAAGGTGGTGCAACTTGCTACCCTTGACTCAAATCATTTTTCTTTTAATGCTGAGCATTTCTTTGCATACTGCAGGCACTTTGAGTGTTTCTATCTACGTATCTATCTATCTATCTAGCCACCTGCGTCTCGGTGCTCTCGTTATCACACCCTTAACATGGGGTAGACCAAAATTAGTATGGGACGGTAAGATGGTTTGACGAATATGACTCGCTGGTCATGACATGAATAATGTGACAATCCCGTCACGTACGTCGTCAAACTCTTTCCTCCAGACACGTGTGGCACATACCCGTATACCACGGGCCACGGCATGCGGGTGTGCGCCACAGGTGATAGACAGTTTAAGTCTACCCAGGAACAGCAAGAACAGACATTGGTAATTTTATTAAGAAAAAACTGACATCGGCAGCGTTGACCCGATGAATGCAAAGAATAAATATCAGGGTCCCAGCAGGAATCGAACCCAAGCATTCTACGCGGCAATCAAGTATTCTAGCACAGAGCCACACCAGGTCTCGGAACTGCTTTTGAAAAAGCCCCTAATGTTCGTGAAACGTCAATTGTGGTTGCAGTGCTGGCTATCTAATTTTATAAACATTACATATATACTCCTATCATACAGCCGCCACGTCGGGTTAACATCAATTCGCCATCCATTGAAGTTGATTCATGTAGCACTGTCGAAGGCTACCATCCTCGCGAGCACAAGCGCTACATATCAGCTTACCGCTTCTGCTATTGGTAATATGTTCCTGTTGGTATCGTTACGCAACATTGAACAACTGGTTATATAAAACGTATGCAACTGTTCAACATATGTCGGTGCGTAGAACATTTGTGCATATCTTTAGCGTCATTTCGTATGTCTCGCTCAATAAAAAAATTGGCCGCGTATCTGCGTGCTTCGCTGCAAATGTCGTCGAAAGACGATAGTCTTGTGCCGACTGCACTGCATGAGCGGCATGAGTACCACAATTTAATAGCCGGGCAAGGGGGGGCGAGAGCCCCCCACTGAAAAAGTTAGGGGGGGGCTGAGCCTCCCCCCCCCCCCACTTTCGACAGTGGCCACTGTCGGCTGAACGCTGGGAAACCAACAGCTGAGGCGAAGTTTTCCTTCAGCACAGTAATCAGTTAATTACAAAATTTGAAGGACACTTTGTTCATTCCAAAGTGTGTACGGCGAAAGCGTGTGGCCATTCGACTGACTACGCCATGTCTTTTTTTCTTTTACACTCTCAGGGGGATAACACACAAACGGAATGTATGCGTGTTTTCATTTTAATTTTTTTACCGCGAATCGCAGCGAGACGCGAGACTAATCCTCCTCTGTTCGTATGCGTTCGTATTTTCTCGCGCTTTGCGCATCGCGCAAACGCCATCCGCGTTCCAGTGCTTAAACTGACGGACCCTTTGTAAATTCTAAAGTGTGTTCCGCGAACGCCTGTGTGCATTGAGATGGCGTCGGTCAGAATGATTCCAAACGCTGGGCACAGCGACGCTACGCAAGCAAAGCGCGAGCGCTGTAGAGTCCGACGCGACCGGCGTCCGTTTGCGCACCCCGGCGGCCACCTGGCTCCGTGCCAGTGCTCGGACGGACGGACGCCGGACGGACGTGAGTATGAGACATTAAAGGCTTTCGCCTTCATAATGAAATTATTCCTACACTTCTGCTGTGGAGATTTTCCGTATTGGGTCTTTGCGGTGCGGGCCGCCTATGCGACGCTTTCGCGCCTTGCACTGCAGAGCAGGCAAGCGCTGAGCTGGGGCCCTATAACATTAGATCACTCGTTCATGCTTTTATTCTGCTGTGCCTGCCGTGAAATTTAAATCATTGACGATGCGAATACGGGTGGGAAAGAGGAAACGTTTTCTGGACCGATAAAACCACTTCCTGCTTCAGGAAAATCATTTTCTTTCATCAAAAAGGTATCGCATCACCGATGAGTGTGACGAAGGTTTTTAATGTTTTCGTTTTGCCGTACTGGAAGCTCCGAAAAAGGTTTACGCTTTAGTCTCAAATCAACCTGATCAGCCTTGCTTATGCTATACCTTGCAGCGGTATGGCGGCAGTTTCCAACAAGACGACGAATAAAGCAGTGGACTCTAGCACAATGGAAAGCTCAGCTTTTAAGCTTGCCCCGCAACTTAATCCACCGGACCAGGGAGATGGTGAAGGTCTGTGGTCTTTTGGACTAAGGAGACTGAATTAACAGTCGGGCTCATACGTCGACAAACTCATGCATGAGTCGACTTACTCAGACTCAGATCTGGTCGTGAGCCTGAGTCCGAGTGAGTCCGTCTGAGGAAAATTTTGGGGAGTCTGAGTCCGAGTGAGTCCTCAGAGCAAAATGTATTTCTTGAGTGAGCCTGAGTGAGCTCCAATTTATTTGCCGACCTATGGTCGGACTAGTTATTTTCATTCAAATTGAATTTACCTTTACAGCTCAAAATACAACTCGGACGGCAATGAAGCACACACACACAACGCTGCTTATTTCTTTCTCTCCTTCAGCAAGGATGAGCTCACAGAGTTGTATGCACGCGCAAACAGCTAAACATCGTTATGCTGCAATTGAAAATATTTATTATAGTCATATGAATCCATCTCATCAGCTGCTACAAGTAGCCGCTGCTAATGTGATCGGCGGGCAGCTTACTTGAATTACATTTAGAAGGAGACGCTCTCCGGCTATTCAGAATGTTTTAGGTATTGCTCAGCACATGAATGCGCTGTTCAGTTTGCATAAGTCATAACAAATACCACGACATTTCGCAGATTCGTGACGTCGTGTAACACGCAGGTGATATTATGGCACACAGAAAAATTTTGACGAATGCCGAAGAACCAATGGCCAACAATATGCCGTACTGAAAACAGTTCATTTTCTTATTTTTTACGTGGTCATGCATAAGTGGTCATTACGCGATGGATCATTTTCGCGTCATTTGTTGCCCCACATAATGAGCAGGTGCTGTGTGCATGATTCAGAATGTGTCGACCAATCATAAACAGCTAACGACCATTGCGGAAGGAAGCAACGAGGGATAGTGTAACGTTATAATCGCCCACATTTTTGCTTTGGATATCAGCAAGACCGACGCTTGGGCTAAGGTCACCACCTTGCGGTGTGTTAAGGCGTTGACAAAATTGCACTTCTGTTGAAAACGCGCCGAATGGGACGGACGTGTAGCAACACGCGTTGCAGGTGCTAATCGCGGATGCCACAGTAATGATGAATTACTTTACTTCACCGCTCCAAGAGGGCGACACCACCCCGCTGACCAAGAGCAAGAGGAAAGTGAGATTTAAAAGGCGCGTTTGTAAAGCTGTTGGAGTATGCGGCCGTGGCGCAGTGGATAGCGTACTCGGCACTTGTTGCTGCGGAGGCCGTCGGTACGATGCCCGTTGACGGAACTTTTATTGCGATAGCAATTATATGGACAGTCTCGACTGCTTTTTGCCGTCGCCGTCGCCGTCATGTCGCGTATAATGTCTAAATTGATAAGATCCCCCAGCGCATCGCACGTTCTACCCGCGGGTAGACCTATGCGCCGGTCCTAAAATCGCCGGCGGTGGCGCGCCGGTGTTTCCACCTCCGGCGGCGGCGCGTCAAAGGCGCGGGGTTCAATCGGCGGCGGCGCGGCGCGGCGTGCGGGGGGGTGGGGGGGGGGGGGGGAAGGGGGGGTAGATTGAAGATTTAGGAGTTGGTGGGGAGAGAATTTTGTCCCCTGAATTCTGAAGCAAAAAAACGTTTCTCCGAATGGGCGAAGCTGTGAATGCGATAGCAACATGTCGTAATGTTTTAACGAACTATAGGCTAGAACCTAGTTCTTTTTCATCCCATCTCACGAAACTGCAATACGCTGGTGTATGGGAATATGGTCGCTCCCAGGAAGGAAGCGGTTTTCGTGCAGTTTGTCGTATCACTGGTCACAGCACGAAGTGGTGAGATCACAGCGCGTAGAAGGGTATATGAGCGTTTGCTTATGCCTGCTGAGATAGCGCGCGCGCCAGCGCTCGCGACCGCGCCCTTATAGTCAAAGTTCAGAGTTACGGCTCGAGCCACGCCGCCCCTCCGCACCATCATTCCTTCATACTCCTTCGCCCAACGAAATAAGGACAGGGCGCTTCTTTCTGGTTGAAGAGCAATCGATGGCAGGCTTCGCACGCGGAATGTTGTTATCGCATGCGCCCTCCGTACGACGAAGATGGGCAGCTTATTTTATTTATGTTTCAGCCGTGTTCCTCGATTGCGCTCGCGAGCTTTTACTAGAGGGTACAGCATACGATGCGCGTACAGAAGTTATCAATTTGATCTTTATACGGAGCATGACGGTGACAATGAAAACCTGTACAGAGTGTCCATATAATTGTTATCACACTCAATAAATGTACAAAAACCGTGGATGTGGGATGCATCACGGAGAGCTGCATCATCGTCGCTGTAAAGAGTTTCTCCGTTGGCAGATTCCTATGGCGATATCTCCTTGGTACTTACTTCTTCATAAAGCACGTGCATAATGTTAGCCCTAATCGTTGAGCCTATCAGGATTTCGAGCTTGTCGGCTACACTCTGTTATTTGCGCTCGCGCAATCGGAAACTCACAAGATGGAGCGAAATCAGTTCACGCGCTCTATAATCATGCGAGGTGAGGAAGAACGGGTGGGCGAATGCATGGCAAAACGAGGTAGGAGACAATTCACAACTGATATTTCTTGTATATGAACCAAGCGAAAGTATCCAGAAAAACTGCGCAGCAGGACGAGAAACAAAGAAAGGAATTGATGAACACTGCGTTCGTGTTCGTCAATTCTTTCTCGTCCTGCTGCGCAGTTTTTCTGAAGATGTTACCGTACCAACTCGCCCAACTTTCAACCCTTGTTAAGCGAAAGTACACGCACTAATCATGTCACGTGAATAACCGTGCCGGCGTCAGGAAGAGCGCCAAAAAAAAAACCCATAAAAACGAGAAACGTCAAGAGAGAATAATGTGATCGATTTTGTATTTTCAGGGGGCTGTTTTGGGGACCTTAAAAAGACGGGGAGTGCAAACACGGGCACAAGAGTCAAGACACCAAAAAAGCCGCTAACTGAAAAATCGTACAGCGGCGGCAAAAGAAGGTAGACAAAAAAAAAACCAATTTAAGGCAGCTTTGCACTAATGGTGCCAAACCTAAAGGAAGTGCGGAGCTGGGCAGCCATCTTTGTTCCTCTTCAATTTTCTTTATTTCCTCCTCGCTTTCTTTCTTTTTCTCTGTTTCCATTTTTTCTGTTTTTATTTGTATGAATTTTTTCATCTCTCTTTATCTATTTTTCTTTCCCTTTCTTGCTCTTTCTATTTTTCTTCCTATTTCTTGCTTGCTTTCTCCTTTTTTTTTTCTTTTCTTTTTTTACGTGTTAGCCTGCGTTACGCCAAGCGACAACAGCATACGACAGCCCCAGTGGCGTAGCCAAGGGGGGGGGGGGGGGTTGGGGGGGGTTCAAACCCCCCTGAAATTTTTCAATTTTTGCTTACGTATATATACACGCACACATACAAACGCACGCACGAACATACATAAAGTATGGTTGAACCCCCCCCCCCCCCCCCCCCGAAAAAAATTTCTGGCTACGCTCCTGGACAGCCCGGACCCCTAAAGCGCTCCGCACTTCAAGGAGTACTGACACGTTTTTTCGAAGGCGAGCTTGCTCTGTCGTACAAATCTCCTGTATGCATAGATGGCCCTGAGCAAGTATCAAGCTCAGCAAATGCTGATAAGATATTTTATTTTGATATTAAAGTCAATTTTCTCGCGGCATCCATACTGACATCAACACTAACTTGACGTCAGGCTACAGCACTAATCCTCTGGTGACTTCACGCAGCAGCCTGGCTAGTTGTGATGACGTCAAGCACCAAAACACAAAAAAATGGCAGCTTGCGCGTCGCCTTCTCGATCATCTGCTCGCGCCGTGCGGTTGTGCGGTCACTGTCATCCAGTGTACTTGTGAAGCGAGTAAGCGGAGACTGGAATAGAGTGCGTGCACGCGAATACAAAATATACGCTTATCAGAGGGCAAGGGAATCGTCTGACTTTGAATTTGTCGTCATGGCACCGATATTTTGCCCTGTGAAGTCTTGTGCCAGTGAAACGGGGGGATAATAGGTGCAAGTTCCATCGATTCCCGTCCGATCCGGCGCTGCGACAAGCGTGAGTCGACTTGGTGCGCCGCGGCCGAGGCGGAGACTGGACGCCAACCAAGCGGAATTAACTCTGTTCGCTCCACTTCACTCCGGACGCGTACACGCGCAGCATGCAGTTGCTGACCGGCTTCGGATTGTCGACGAAGAATCTGCGCCGACGAATCTGCGAATCGACGAAGAATCCCAACGTTGTGCCCCACTGCCGCAACCGCGCATCACGATGCCTTTCAAGGATATAGAAAAAGAGCCTGCAGCGGCAGCAACTTAAAGCGTGCAGGCGATCCCGAGTTGCGTGCTCCAGTGGAGGTTACTCGTGTTATCGTCACACGTGTTATCGGAATCTGTGTTGTTTTCGTGCATAGCTACGCCGTGTACTTCAGTTGTTGAGTTTAGACATGGTGAACATGCAATTCTGATAATGTGCGGGTTCATCATTGTGTAGCTAAGCATATGTCAGGCTAATGCCGTCTTTCAGGTTCCTCTTCACGTCTTACCTAGTCCATGAGGTCAAGACGACTACCTTTCAGAAATTTGGAGGACGTATTTACTGCCATGTGTGCAAACTTAGTAGCTTTTTCTGTTTTGTTATTATCACGTTACCAACCGTGGCCTTTGCCTCATTACTTTCACACGTGTTATCGAAATCAGTGTTGTTTTCGTGCACAGCTACACCGTGTACTTCAGTTGTTGGGTTGAGACACCGTGAACATGCAATTCTGGTAATGTACGAGTTCATGATTGTGTAGCTAAGCATATGTCAGGCTAATGCCGTCTTTCAGGTTCCTCTTCACGTCTTACCTAGTCCATGAGGTCAAGACAACTACCTTTCAGAAATTTGGAGGACGTATTTACTGCCATGTGTGCAAACTTAGTAGCTTTTTCTGTTTTGTTATTGTCACGTTACCAACCGTGGCCTTTGCCTCATTACTTTCACACGTGTTATCGAAATCAGTGTTGTTTTCGTGCACAGCTACACCGTGTACTTCAGTTGTTGGGTTGAGACACCGTGAACATGCAATTCTGGTAATGTACGAGTTCATGATTGTGTAGCTAAGCATATGTCAGGCTAATGCCGTCTTTCAGGTTCCTCTTCACGTCTTACCTAGTCCATGAGGTCAAGACAACTACCTTTCAGAAATTTGGAGGACGTATTTAGTGCCATGTGTGCAAACTTAGTAGCTTTTTCTGTTTTGTTATTGTCACGTTACCAACCGTGGCCTTTGCCTCATTACTTTCACATGTGTTATCGAAATCAGTGTTGTTTTCTTGCATATATGCAAATGCAAGAAAACAACACTGATTTCGATAACACATGTGAAAGTAATGAGGCAAAGGCCACGGTTGGTAATGTGACAATGCAAATGCAAGAAAACAACACTGATTTCGATAACACATGTGAAAGTAATGAGGCAAAGGCCACGGTTGGTAACGTGACAATAACAAAACAGAAAAAGCTACTAAGTTTGCACACATGGCACTAAATACGTCCTCCAAATTTCTGAAAGGTAGTTGTCTTGACCTCATGGACTAGGTAAGACGTGAAGAGGAACCTGAAAGACGGCATTAGCCTGACATATGCTTAGCTATGTTGGGACGCGTGTACGCGCGGGAGAAGAAGACACGACCGCGCGGCGTGGATCCCAAACATCGACTGTTTATTCAGGTTCTCTGGAGGTTCCGGAGAGCAGCGGAGGGTGGCGCTGCCTGGCGGCTTGGCTTGGCTTGGCTGCCGCCACAGCACTCCCCCCTAGTGAGTTGCCGAACGGAGTTAAAGGTCCAGGCGAGTGGGTGCTCTTGATAGCCGCCCACTGTGCGTCAGCCGGGAGGGCACCTCGTGGACTTGGGCTGGCATTGAAGCTGGGGGGTCCTGGCGATGATTCCCTTAGTGGAGGCAACACGGCGTCGTCACGGTCCATGTGTGCTGGCTTGATGCGGTCCAACGACACGACCTCCTCACGGCCGTTTCTCTTGATTGTGAATTGCTTGTTGCCACGGCGGAGGACTTGAAACGGCCCATCATAGGGTGGCTGAAGAGGTCGCCGAACCGCGTCGTGTCGTACAAACACATATGGGCACGATGTGAGCTGTGGGTCGACGTGCACCACACGCGACCCTGGGGGCCGTGGAGGTACCGCGCGCAGTTTGCTCATGACGTTGCGTAGGCGAAGTGCATAGTCGCTGCAAGCTATGGATGCCTCCTCTGAGCCGCGCGCAAAGAGCTCTCCCGGCAGCCTGAGTGTCGTGCCGTAGACCAGCTCAGCGGCGCTGCAGCCAATGTCCTCTTTCAAGGTGGACCTTATACCCAAAAGAACGAGTGGGAGGGCCTCCACCCAGTTGTGTTCCTCGGTTGCCGTGAGCGCAGCCTTCAGCTGGCGGTGAAAGCGCTCCACCATGCCGTTGCTCATGGGGTGGTACGCTGTCGTGCGTATGCGTGAGGTGCCCATGAGCTGACTGATGGCAGTGAAAAGGGCTGATTCGAATTGTCGGCCGCGGTCTGTTGTTATCGTGGAGGGCACACCGAAACGGGCTACCCAGTGGTACAGGAAAGCACTCGCAACCGTCTCGGCAGTGATGTCCGCGATAGGGATGGCCTCCGCCCAGCGGGTGAACCTGTCGACACAGGTCAGCAGGTAGGCCTTTCCGTGGCAGGGTGGCAGTGGGCCGACGATGTCCAGGTGGACATGATCAAAGCGAGAATCCGGAGTGGGGAGTGTTCCCAGTGCTGTCGAGGTATGGCGTTGTATCTTAGAGCGCTGGCAAGCTACACATTCGCGTGCCCAGCGTCGGACGTCCCGATTTACGCCCGGCCAGACAAATCTTGCCGTCACCAGTCTTTGGGTGGCTCTAATCCCCGGATGAGACAGTCTGTGCAAGGACTCGAACACATGGCGACGGAGGCTCGCGGGCACGAACGGGCGAGTTCTACTGACGCTTGTGTCACAGCAAACCTTGTCCTCGGATCCGGGAACCGGGATCCACTCAAGATTCAGGGCAGTGGTCGCGGTCAACAGGTGTTTCAGTTCGTCATCTTCACGTTGAGCGGCTGCCAAAGCGGGAAGATCAACCTGTAGTGTGGGCATGATGGCGTTCACAGGATTCCGTGAGAGGGCGTCCGCTACCTCGTTGTCGCCGCCTTTGACGTGGCGGATATCAGTCGTGAACTCTGATATATAGGACATTTGGCGCCGTTCACGTGCTGTGTGCGTTCCACCGTCGGAGCTTAGCGAGCGCAATGCATAAGTAAGCGGCTTGTGGTCGGTGAGGACGAAAAACTCTACACCTTCCAGGAAATGGCGAAAATGTCGTATGGCAGCGTACACGGCCAGCAGTTCTCTCCCGAAGGTGCTGTAGCGGCGCTCGGTAGGTGTTAGCTTCCTCGAAAAGAAGGAAATCGGGCGCCAGATTCCCCCCAACGAGCTGCTGTAATACAGCCCCAACGGCTGTATCGGAGGCATCTACCATTACGCTCTGCGGGACACCGGACCTGGGGTATTCAAGCAGTGCGGCGTTTGCCAAAGCGTCCTTGACCTCGCAGAAGGCTTCTTTTGCTTCTTGAGACCAGGAGAGGGTGTCCGAGCCATTTCGTGAAGTGGCCAGCAGGTCGTGAAGAGGTTGAAGGATATGGGCGCAGCGGGGAATGAAACAGCGGTAGAAGTTTACCAAACCCAGAAATTCCCGAAGCTGGCGCTTGGCGGTCGGCTGCGGAAATCCTTGCACGGCTTCAACCTTGTTGGGTTGAGGAAGAACTCCTGAGGCGGAGATGACGTGTCCAAGAAACGAGAGTTGTCGCACACCAAGCTCGCATTTGGCCATGTTCACGACCACGCCATGTTCCACTAAGCGCTGGAAGACGATGCGCAGATGATTCACGTGCTCTTCCGGAGTGCTGCTGGCGACTAGCAAGTCGTCAAGATAGGCGTGGCAGAAGCTGAGGCCGCGTATAGCACCGTCCATGAACCGCTGGAATGTCTGACCCGCGTTTCGGAGTCCGAATGGCATTCGGAGGAATTCAAAAAGTCCGAAAGGCGTTGCGATGGCGGTCTTCGGGACGTCCTCCGGGGCAACGGGAATCTGATGGTATGCCCGCACCAGGTCGATCTTCGAGAAGATAGTGGCACCGTGAAGCCTCGTCGTGACATCGTGTATGTGCGGTACCGGGTATCTGTCTGGAGTCGTTACCTGGTTCAGCGCCCTATAGTCCCCACATGGTCGCCAGTCTCCCGGCGTTGACTTTGGCACCATATGAAGTGGAGATGCCCAGGCGCTCGACGAGGGTCTGATGATCCCTAGCTCCATCATGTGTTCAAATTCCTGTCGTGCGACCTTCAACTTCTCTGGAGGCAAACGGCGAGGCCGCGCGTGCACGGGTGGGCCGCTGGTGGCGATGTAATGGCGTACCTCGTGCTTCACCGCGGCGCTGGCTGGCGGCTGCCTCGTCAACTCGGGAAAATCCTGCAGAATGCGAGTAAAACGTTCTGCACCGGACGGCCCGAGCAGAGTGGGGCTCAGCGGAGGGTGGTGCGAGGGATTGCCTTGCACAGTTGCCTGCGACACGGGATCGTGAAGGCGGCGGTTGCGCACGTCGACGAGAAGGCCGAAATGCCGAAGAAAGTCCGCACCCAAGATGGCGAACTTCACTGCTGCCACGATGAAAATCCACCGGAACGTTCTGTTCAAGCCTAAATCGAGTGGCAGCGAGCGATGTCCGTAGGTGGCGATGGTTGTGTTGTTGACCGCCTGAAGCGGGGACGCACTGGGGACACGGCGATCGGTGGACCCAACCGGCAGCACGCTCACCTCAGCGCCGGTGTCCACGAGGAATCGAAGGCCACTGTCGCGGTCGGTGAGGAAAAACACTGATGGACGACGTTCGGGGGGCCTCTGCGACACTGGTCGTCCTCAGTGCCGGCCGCTCCCGTTTCCCGCATAGTCGCACGGAGGAATGCATTTGCGAGCAGCATTGCCATGCTTCCTGTGATACCAGCAGATTCTCTGTTGCACTGCTGGGCGCTGGCGCTCCTCGGGAGTGCTGCGGGCCTGCATCGCTGCGACGGTATCGGCGAGGCGGGATATCTGCTCCCGGATGTCATGCAGCGTGGTCGTGGGCGCGCCGCCGGCGATGTCTGGCTGTAGCGCCGCGACGGACGGCGGAGCGACCGCCAGCACCGAGTCCGCGAGCTCGGCGAGTTGAGACAGGCGTTTGTCGGCAGCCGAGGCGAGGACCATGCGCACGTTGACCGGAAGTCGCTGTAGGAACAGCTCGCGAAGCAGTCTGCTGTCGGCATCGGTGGTGGCTGCGCCGGCCGTGTGCAACAGCTGCCTCATGTGGCGCAACAATTGGCTGGGCGTCCGGTCCCCGAGCTCGGTGTCGTGCAGTAGCTGCTGCAGTCGCTGAGGCTCCGACGGCGTGACGCGGCTGATGAGCAGCTGTCTGAGCGCTGTGTACGCGTTCTCTGCAGGTGGAGCGACCAGCAGATCGCGTATCTCGCTCGCTATTGCCGGTGGGAGGCTGGCGACCACGTGGTGGTACTTTGTTAGCTCAGCGGCAATACGACGAGCGGTGAATTGGGACTCCACCTGCAGGAACCACAGCTGCGGGTCCGCTGTCCAAAACGGCGGGAGCCTGATGTCGACGGCGGAGATGGCCGGTGCGTCAGGGGGAGTCTCCATGGCGTCGATCGCTTGAAAAAGGCGGTAAGCCTCGTCCGGGTCACCACTGTTGGGACGCGTGTACGCGCGGGAGAAGAAGACACGACCGCGCGGCGTGGATCCCAAACATCGACTGTTTATTCAGGTTCTCTGGAGGTTCCGGAGAGCAGCGGAGGGTGGCGCTGCCTGGCGGCTTGGCTTGGCTTGGCTGCCGCCACAGCTACACAATGATGAACTCGTACATTACCAGAATTGCATGTTCACGGTGTCTCAACCCAACAACTGAAGTACACGGTGTAGCTGTGCACGAAAACAACACTGATTTCGATAACACGTGTGAAAGTAATGAGGCAAAGGCCACGGTTGGTAACGTGACAATAACATAACAGAAATAGCTGCTAAGTCTGCACACATGGCAGTAAATACGTTCTCCAAATTTCTGAGTCTTGACCTCATGGACTAGGTAAGACGTGAAGAGGAACCTGAAAGACGGCATTAGCCTGACATATGCTTAGCTACACAATGATGAACTCGTACATTACCAGAATTGCATGTTCACCTTGTCCCAACCCAACAACTGAAGTACACGGTGTGGTAATGTACGAGTTCATCATTGTGTAGCTAAGCATATGTCAGGCTGATGCCGTCTTTCAGGTTCCTGTTTACTTCTTACCCAGTCCATGAGGTCAAGACTCAGAAATTTGGAGAACGTATTTACTGCCATGTGTGCAGACTTAGCAGCTATTTCTGTTATGTTATTGTCACGTTACCAACTGTGGCCTTTTCCCATAGGTCGGCAAACTCACTCATGAGTCGACTCACTCGGACTCACTCAAACTCAGACCGTGCCATGAGTCTGAGTTTGGGTGAGTTATGTTTTGGTGAGTTTGAGTCCGAGTGAGTCGGGTTGAAGCAAATTTTTGTATGTGAGTCCGAAGCACAGGACATATTTCTTGAGTCTGAGTGAGTTCCACTTTTCTTTTTTGCCGACCTATGGTCCTACCTACTCATCTCCAGCATTACTATCATCCTTACCTGGATTCACGCTTATACTCACGTCTACTCACACGTATTCCAAAGCAGTGTCGTTCACACACCATTTCAATATTTATTGATCAGAGGAAAGAATTACGTAGGGAGGTGCCTGGACCGCCCATCTCTATCCCCCCCCCCCCCCCCCCGTTAACTGTTCCACGGAAGTTTTTGATAAATATATCTTACGTTGTCATATATTTCAAGAAAAATCGCCTTACTTGTTTGCGAGCACTCATAACTCGTATTCGAAGGTTCTATATCAAAAGGCACCAAGAAAAGCACCGATTACGTGAGATATTGGCGTTAAAGAGCATTGACACCATGGTCGAAAAAGCGAATTCTAGGCTATTGGACTGATGAGTCAACTCACTTGGGCTCACTCAGACTCAGATCGAGCCGTGAGTCTGAGTGAGTCCAGGTCAGTAATGTTTTGGAGAGTTTGAGTTTGAGTGCAGTTGAAAAAAAGCTTTCGTGAGTGTGAGTCCGGCTCAGGAAAATTTTGGCGCGTCTGAGTTCGAGTGAGCCCTAACAGCAAAATATATTTCATAGGCGAGTCTGAGTGAGCTCCACAAATTTTGTTGACCTATGCCTTTGCCTCATTACTTTCACACGTGTTATCGAAATCAGTGTTGTTTTCGTGGATAGCTACACCGTGTACTTCAGTTGTTGGACATAATTTTGCTGTGGGCAGCGCGACCCGGACTGAGGACAAAAGAAATGTACACACACAGGCGCTGACTGACAACTGGTTTATTTCTTCACACACGTGGTAAATAAATATAAAATTAATCACGTGGAGTGTTCATGTCGTGACAGGGCGTCACCTGATTACATCGTTCAAGAATTGCACTTCTTTATCATGCAGAGCAACCGACGTCTGGTTGACGCACGTGCTCTGGTTAACATGCGTGTGGTATGCTTCCACAATCTCGCGAAAGACTTGGTTAGTACTTCTGTACACTATCTGTGTTTCATGAAACATAGGCTCACAATGGCACGTTTTACAATGCGCAGCCAGATTCGTGCTAGCGGTATTCTTGACAGCGGCGTTGTGCTCCCTAAGACGCACGTTAATGCACCGCCCCATCTGCCCAAAGTATTTCTTGCCACCTAAAAGTGTAATGGCATACTCCCATTGAACAAGGTACGAACTGCTTTTTGTGCTTTATAGTACATGTATCTTTACACACCGGTTTCGGTTTATTGACGAGAACTCGCCCAACTCGCCGTTCTGATTCAGTTGTTGGGTTGAGACATGGTGAACATGCAATTCTGGTAATGTACGAGCTCATCAGGGAGGACATTGTGCAGCTAAGCATGTCACACTAATGCCGTCTTTCAGGTTCCTGTTTACTTCTTACCTAGTCCATGAGGTCAAGACTCAGAAATTTGGAGAACGTAATTACTGCCATGTGTGCAGACCTAGCACCTCTTTCTGTTTTGTTATTGTCACGTTACCAACCGTGGCCATTGCCTCATATCTTTCACACGTTATCAAAATCAGTGTTGTTTTCGTGCATATAGGTACACCGTGTACTTCAGTTGTTGGGTTGAGATATGTTGATAATGCAATTCTGGTAATGTACGAGTTCATCAGGCTAATGCCGTCTTTCAGGTACCTGTTTACTTCATACCTAGTCCATGAGCTCAAGACGACTACCTTTCAGAAATTTGGAGGATGTATTTACTGCCATGTGTGCAGACTAAGCAGCTCTTTCTGTTTTGTTATTGTCACGTAACCAACCGTGGCCTTTGACTCATTATTTTAACACGTGTTATCGAAATCAGTGTTGTTTCCGTGCATAGCTACACCGTATACTTCAGTTGTTGGGTTGAGACATGGTGAACATGCAATTCTGGTAATGTACGAGTTCATCAATGTGTAGCTAAGCATATGTCAGGCTAACGCCGTCTTTCAGGTTCCTGTTCACTTCTTACCTAGTCCATGAGGTCAAGACTCAGAAATCTGGAGAACGTATTTACTGTCATGTGTGCAGACTTAGCAGCTATTTCTGTTTTGTTATTCTTACTTCAGCAACTACAGCCTCTTTCTTGAATTTCATGTGTGTTAGGCTGAGTGTTGACTTCCTTCTGTAGTGCAGGTCATATAGCATCTGTTTTGCATACGACCAGAAGAAAGGTCAGTGACACAGGCTGTTATGCCTAAAGAAATAAATCAAGTTGAACATGTTTTCTTTTATTGAACTGCATCTCCATGACGTTCGTATACTTAAAGCCGCAGTAGTCTTGTGGAGGGAAATTTTGACGCACTGCAGAAAACGACGCAGCTGGGCAGGACCACTCGCTCTCGTTTGCCAAGGCGATGCCAGACCCATCTTACAAAGGGACGATGTCGCCTGAAATATGAATGCAATACGATATAAAAATGCAGTGGCAAGAGTAAAGGTAGACATATCCTGCAGCTGAATCAAATGTGTGCACAGAGTCATATTCCAGAACCATCTACTGACAAGGGGCCCTTTCGAGCAGACAAAATTACGAAATAAAACGTCATTGTTATGTAGCATGCAGATTCCTTTTTAGCAAGTACAGATATGCAGAAACACTTCGTTTTATTTATCGTTTACTTAATAAACCCAATGGGCCAAAGGCACTACCGAAAACTGACTTATAGAGGAAAAAAAAAAGAACAATGAAGTACATAAGTCAATCACAAAGAACGTGAAAGGCGAGATCAAGTAATCTGATTTGTGAAGAACTATCTAACAATGTAAGCAGCAGCTATTCTAAGCTTGCAGATTTTATTTCACATATTGTGATTTCGAGATCGTGCATAATTTGCGCTGCCTGACGACCGGAGGTGTCCAACGCCACTTATACATGTATTTTTTCATTTCCCTTTATTTAGTTGGACACGCCATATGGAATATGGACATAGCAATATTAGCAAGTAACATGCGCCTATGCACGTTTTGAGTGAGTGGATGACGCGTCGTACTTGCGACCACCACACTTTTGCCGGAAGTATATCGAAGGCATGCACTTTGCATGCCAGAGACAGCTTGCGATTCGGCGTACTTCAGCTTCAACAGCAACAGCTAACTTAGATCAACCGCAGCAGTAATACCTGTGGATTTCCGGTGCCTCAATGACGCCTGGTCGATCTTCCATCAAGGGTAGTACGCTATCTCGAGGGCGTGAATGTCTAAGCACCCACGCTGAAACGTCGGGTGCGCGGTGACACAGGCTGCCTCATCCGGCACTAGAGCGCGACTTTGTCGATTTCCCGACAGCACACCGACTACGTCCGTGTCCATCGGGTGGCAACTCCCACAGAGGCACCTACGCAGATTACGTTATCGATATAATGTTCAGGCGTTACGACCAGCAAGACGTTGTCATACTGCGTGCGCAGTGCGGCTGCATAGGAAAGCGGCAGGAGAAAGCATACATGCGGTGTCAAATCTGCGCCTAGTACCAGTAATTTCAAGAAAGTAATAGCATTACGAAATCCACACGAACGCTATTGACTTCCGTAGAACATCCGGAAGATGCCCGCGCAAGATCAAGCAAAACAGCGAATTCTTACCGTTCGACATTCCCGATGCGCAAGCCGTCTGCATGGCGCTATCGCTCTCGGACGACTCGTCTTCAGACGTACTTGCAAGCGTGTCGAATGCGAAATGATTCGCGGGATCGGCAAGCTCGGCATCTTCCTTCCTGCCGAAGTCGTTGCTGCCGTCGGAGTCTGTTGACAAATATTCGTCCATCGTTGACGGCGCGACAGTTGCCACATGTGCGGCGCGCAGCAGACGATGGAGCTACGCGCGCACGAGGATACGTCACGAAAGCGTGCGCATTCACATACTACCGCCTGGTGGCGCTACTCGTCCCATTGCCGTGACGTCAGGGTACAGAAGGACCCGAAACTAGCTTTTAAAAACATGCTGTAATTAATTTTTCAGGGCGCACTCACGCTTGCCGGTGCATTTTCTAGGCTCTTGGGGACCTGGTCTATCATTTGACGCAATAAAACGATAAGTGAAAAATTTCGTGTTAGTACTCCTTTAATATCATCAAGCCGCTCGTAAAACAAAAGGGGGAAGACTTCTTCTTGGCGTGAGCGCGCGTTCAATATGCGACAGAAGGGGAACGTGCACTGAGCCGGTGGCGCCGCGGTGCGGGAGTGAACGAAATGAATTGGCGTGTTTCGTGCAGCAGCCGACCCATGAGCTGTGAATTTACTCTCCACGCATGATATTTTTAACGGGCTGAAGGAACCGAGGGGCAGACGGAAAAGTGATCTCGAGTCTGCAGTCCACAATTCGTTGGCGAAGAGCAATCGACAGATCCAGCAATTCTCCCTCGTACGCTGCCGCTGTTTTTCCGCCGTATCGCAGTTCGTAAACAGTAAAATTAAGGAAAATCTCCGGCATGCCTGGCAAAATGCGTCGCAGACCGCGAGAATTTCCGAATTTATTCCCCATGTGCTGCCATAGCCCTTAACTGTGCTGTGCATGCAAGCGAAGCCGGGCCACGCCGTTTTATTGCGCTACGTGAAAATTGAGATATCGCGTGCAAAGCTGGCACGTGACAAATTTACTCAAGGACTCTTGCAGCCCGAGCAACGACTACAAACAAAGCTGAACTACTGGACAGAAAACTTCGCGCAAATGCCACGCATTACTAAATGCAACACGTGCAGTTCGGCGACCGTACGTATTGCACGCATAGCAAGGGGTTGTCTAACACATGTGAGACACAAATGCCATCGTTTACTCAACAATAAGCAGGCAAAATGGCAAGAAATAATGTTTACAAACATCGATAGTGACGGTCTAGGCTTCGAGCTTTACGCCGGCCGGCCACACGAATCGCCCTTTCAAAACACTGTCGCGCGTCTGTGCTACGTCACATCGAAAACATGACTGATTCCGTAAATTTATGTCCTTTCTCTTCGCTTTGGGCCCCAAAAGAATCATGCTCTATTAACTTTCTGGAAGCCTACCCGTTTTATCAAACCTGTCACCTTCGCGCACACGCACTTGCATACAACGCGGGCGTAGCTGACGGAGAGACGACGACTCGTAGCGCGCCAGTTGACACTGAAGTGGCCGCAAGTCGCCACTCGCGGCGCTGGCGGCGCATAGGTGCAGTGCGCTGCTGCGCCCCCTGTAGGTGCTGCACGCTTCTCATACGTGGTTTTGCCTGCGTTTCGCAAAGCGACGACAGCATACAACGACAGTATATGACAGCCCGGGCCCCTAAAGTGCTCCGCACATGAAATACTCATTTGCGCATTCCCAGGCAAGAGGCGATACCTATCAGTCAGTTGCGCGCGATGGCGCGATGCGCAAAGCGCCGACGACGCCATCTGCCGCCACGGCTCGAAAGCGCTCGCGGGTCCGGGCGAGCAGTCTTCCCGCGAGTGTGTACCCGAGTGCACGGATGGATGTGTTATTATCGTGATTTAACGACTCTGTCGGGCTTCAGCGATGCCGAAAAATAACTGCTGCGTTGTCGGCTGCTCAAACGCATACAAAAAATCGCCAGGAACGCACTTCTACAGGTTTCCGGTGCTATTTCATGAGCGATAGCGACGGCGGTGGTTGATTGCGGCTGTCCGAAAAAGGTACGCAATCGCGCTTTGTTTACGGCAGTGTTAGAACGGTTACCGTGTTTTTATTTCTCCATTTATGTCGCTACGTCTTCAGTGAACGCTGCTACGTTTACACTTGGTCGCCTCGCCTGCATTGTAGACGCTACAATACACATGAGGTTGTTATTACTGATAAGACGCGATGCCTAGGCTCTCTTGAAAAACGAATGGCGCGAAGCGCAATGCCAGAGAATGTGGGGCAGGTGACGGCTCCTTTACAAAAGCGCCCTGAAATCACACGTATGCTGCCCGAAATCGGCTGCATTCTACCTTTTGATGGCACTGGAATGTGATCACCAGTGCAGAATGTTCGCTGTGCGCTCACCTCAACTATATGCATATTGGCTGTAAAACATGACACCTGTGCGCATTGAAGGCTTTTGACAGGACATTCAACCGATTCAACCTCCTTTTGAATGCCTCGTAACATGACTTCATGCTAATAGGAAACCCTTGATGTACCCCACTAATGCTCATTCGCTTTGCAGAAGCTGTGTTATGAGTGGGGCCATAGGCGTGCGCACGGGAAGGGGGGGGCTTTCCTATTCGCCTAAGAGGGGGGGGGGGGGGGCGCAAAATCTGCCCCATGCATTGACTTGGTGGGGCCTGGGGCGCTGCGATGATCCTTTGCCCCCCCCCCCCCCCTTGATGGGGAACCCTGCGCACGCCTGAGTGGAGCCGATTATGAAACTGACGTGTTTTCTTTTCTTTATTCTTGCTGGTGGTGCTAGCTACTGGTTGCTATGTTTTCTTTAGCATGTAATTGGTGAGTATACGTTGGTTCGTAACTAATCACGTGAAAGTCACGTCACTAATCACGTGAAACGTTCTCGCAAGAATCACGTAATTAGCGTATCTACTCACGTGCCATGTTCCCGCCAAAACCACGTATTATCACGTAGAACCTAACGCCATTTTTTCAACACTTGGTAATAGCTTGCAAAAAACCTAGCAAATACGTTACCAAGCTGGTATAACAAGCTAGGTGACCACCAGCTCCGCACTGACTCAGTCTCGCGTCACTAGCGCAAGCTGCCGAGATATTTTTCACAAGTTTATCGTGCTGGTTTCAAAGTTTTACCAACGCTGACCTTTCGCGTGGCCGCACCCGTGAAATCCATGCGCCGGTGCGACAGCGCTCCCTCAAAATCTACTATATAAACACATGACATGTAAACGAAGCTACTGTGTCGAGAAAAAACGTTGGTTCACGCGTTGGTTCACTATTATAAACTGCGGCTCCTTTGCCCACACTATCACCGCAAAAGTAATCGTTTGGGACGCGCACAAGTGGCAAATCGCACGCGCGCACTTCCGTCATGCTTGCATTGAAAGGAGGCGTCTGCTACGCGACCCGCGCGGGTTTCCGACGGCCGCCGCTACGCGGCTTTCAGTGGCGCCCCTATAACCGCTGCGCATCGCGTATACGTGAGAGATAAATGGTGGGCGTCTGTGTTTTCATGTCGTGTCGTTTTAACATGAATACTCACCAACTAGTAATACCATCTGGGGTTTTACGTCCCAAAACCACCATATGATTATGAGAGACGCCGTAGTGGCCAGGCTGCCGTGGCCAGGATTCGATCCCGCGACCTTCGGGTCAGCAGTCAAACGCCATAACCACTAGACCATCACGGCGGGTTACTCAGCAACTACCTCAGCTATCGGTTATTCGAAGTTTTTCATTGCCTTTACTTCTCTATTCATTTATCGACTTACTCTAGTAAAAATGAAAGGAAAAAATGCATCATCCTATCGGTATATATTACTTATCTACATTATTTATCTATGCGCAATGCAGTAGGTTTAAGACTCCACGAATATGCTATCCAGCGAGTTCTGTCGTCGCTCTTTAAGACTGGAGGACGCGGCAACGTTGAGGTCTGGCAATACTGTTGAGACATCTGGAGGAGCGAAAGATAAGAGAACTTCCGGGTAGCTATTCTCTTTGTGTCCATCTAAAGGAGATGTCCGCAGTACATTTCGGCACAGCGCATTCAGTTACTCGAAAAACGGTGAACCGTGATGTTTGCTCTTGACCACGTCGATGCACCGAACCCGGAAGCACATCCTAAGGGTAAAAAAATCACAGCATATCCACGGAATGAATGATGATGAGTGGGCGAAGCTCCGGAGGTTCATCGGTAAACCGTGAATCTTCCGTGAATTTACGTCCAGTACATCATCAAAGACGTGTCAAACACTGCGTGTATATATACAAGAAATTTTATTTGTTCGTAAATGGTAGCTAGACGTGGCTTCCGGTCCCCTTTCATTATAACGGCTTTATGGTCGGTGAAGTGGAGGGATAGGGGTTCTTATATGGCTCCGTAGAGGATTCCTAGAGGGGAGAGAGGGGGGTGAGCGTAGGAGAGGAGAGCACGCGCATGTGCTGTGGGGATGTGGAACGTGGACGCCGCTCTGTAGAGTAGAGGCTTCCTAGAGGAGAGAAAGGGGGTGAGCGTAGGAGAGCAGAGAGAGGGGACGCGCGCGCCGCTCCGTAAGGTAGAGGATTCCTAGAGGAGAGAAAGGGGGTGAGCGTTGGAGAAGAGAGAGAGGGGTAGGGGACGCGCATGCTCTGGAGGGGTGTAGGCAATGTTGTACGGAACGGCGTTCCAAGGAACGACGTTCCAGGAACTAGTTCCTTTTGACAGGAACGGAGGAACGCCACCGTTCCATTCAGGATCGGTGGAACTGTAACGGTAACTCGTTACGTTTAAGCAGGAACGGTAGAGGGAACGGCGTTCCTTCAGATCCCAACGACACTCTGGACACACGAAAGCCTATCATCCGGCACAGGATAATATGGACGCCAGGTCACATGGGACTGGAGGGGAACCAGGAGGCAGACAGGGTGGCTCGAGGGTATACAGCAGACCGAGCACCCCATAACACTGCCTCCGAGGAGCCTATCCCGGTCCCGTGTGAGTATGCGGCCATCCTCAATTATTACAAAGGACTCAGGCGTACCTACTCCCTTCCCCACAAGAAGCTCACAAGGGAGGAAGCTGTCAGCTGGCGCTTAATCCAGACCGGAACTTACCCAAACTTGCATTTTCTCAATAAAATGCACCCCACAGAATACTCTGCGCGCTGCCCATGGTGCTCTGCGAAACCCACACTAATGCACATTACATGGACCTGCCGGGCCATTCCCGGCCTGCCCGTCATTGACCAAGCGAGTGTGGAGCGGTGGGAGGAGTTGCTGGCCAGCGATAGCCTTGACGATCAGATCAGTTTGATCGACAGGGCCCGCAGGGCGGAAATTGCCTGTGGCGTCCTGGACTGAGGACAGCCAGCACTGCTAGATGGGACTTTCGGACTAAGCTGGCCCGTACCACAAACCTTTTTCTCACAATAAATGTTTTCCTTGCTTCCTTCTGTAAACGTTCCACGGCATTCAACAGGCACACGCACGCAGAACATTATGCAGAACTGGGCGGATGGGTGACCGTGTACGGCGCGAAAATGTAGCGCTCGCCCATCACGTGGCTACTATGCATCCTGGGTTTTACTTCAAGGCTCCCGCCGGGGGGCGCAGGAAAGCGAAAGACGCCGATACTGACCACGTGTGGGAGGAACAGTTGATTTTTTACACTCTCATGTTTCAGTTAATGATATCTATTGACAAGCTTAGGCAGCTTATTGGTAAGTGCTATAAATTGAAAAGAAAGGTCTACTCAGGTTATGCTCGAGGTTTCCATGTGTCGTAGAAATAAAATTATCATCATCATGAACCGGCACGCACTCTCTTCGTCATTGCCATCCTCTTCTGCTTCTCTCCCAGAACAAGGGCGCTGATTTGTCCGGCGCGGGATGCAATAACTCTGGTGAGGCGAGAGAACGAGTACAGAGAGAGCGCGAAAGGAAGGGATATAGAGAAAGAGATAAATTCTTCGCTACAAAATGTTTTCGGCGAGGCGAGATTTGACACCGCCTATTCACGATCTGAAGGCGAGAGTCGTAATCACTTGGCTATCTAGTTTTTCTTTTTTTTTCTTTCGTGGTATTTATTCAACATAAGCATGGTATTTTGGAGCAATTATTTCATTCATTTATTTATTTATTTATCAAATACTGCAGACACGTAGTCCAAGCAGGGAGGGAAATAAAATGGTACAACAGTGAGCATGTTACAACAGTGAACAAAAATGGTACAACAATGAACAAAAAAAAATCAAAAGAAGTGAAAGGAAATTAAAACAAAACAAAAACAATAATACAGAAATAGAGTCAATATGTTTGACGAAACGCTAAAAAACAAATCAATAATAATCAGCATTAAGGTTATACAATTCCATTCTGTTATTGTGCGAGGGAAAAAAGAATTCTTGAATGTGTTTGTTCTCGCGAAGTAAGGTGTTAGTGCATTTTGTCTACGGTAACGCGTGGTTCGGGTTAATAGGGGGCGATAGATATAGAGATGAGTCTAGTGGTGAATTGTTCGTGTAAAGTAGTTCAATACAGACCGAGAACTAACACGTTCCCTTTGCTCGTATCGCGACCCAACGACGAACGCACAGTTCTGAAGAATTCGCATTCATCTCTAGAGCGAATAAATCAAATAAATCAAAATTTGCCATTATACACAAGAACATTGGTAAGGACAAACTGTCACATTTAGGAAGTGACAAGGAGAAATGTGGCAGAAAAAGAGGAAGACGACGAGCATGAGGTGACGTAGAAGCACGACACCTGAAGAAGAGGAAGACGAAGTGGTAGTTATAAAAGAGAGGGTGACGTGGACAAAGGGGCCCGGGGTGTTCCATCGTGAGCGCGTGAGCTGGACACGAGCGTCGCCGGCCTGTGTTCCGGGCGCTCCAGCTCTCGTTCTGCGGCAGCGCACCGTAGACTTCGGCTGGCCAAAGGACCGGAGGAGAAGCACGAGGACCCGCAGCGGCCTGGGAGCGCCATCGGCCTGTGCACCGAGCGCTACGTCCTACGGCACCGCACCGTAGGCCTCACGTGAGCCAGTCCTGTTCGAGGGAGACGCTGGCCAGCGCAAGCACCTGAGACGCGCAGGTCAGTCAACTCCAAGCCCTCCAACCTCAACTACAACGCCAGTGCGCGTTCCCTACTAGAGAAGGACGACGACCCCGACTCGGACGCCGAGGTTAACGCCAGTGCCCCGAAACGCCTCGCCTCATCATGAACCGGCACACGACGCCATGTGTAAGCGACGAACGCTTCATACTTTCTAGCTGATCCTTTCCTTTAAGTCTGTATGATAACTTTGTTTAGAGGTTTGTTCTATCTTTGTGTGTGCCTTTTTCGCGTTTGGGTGTGCTTTGCTTTAGCGTGCAATTAAACATGTGTGTGTTTAACGATCTCGCCTCGTCCGTTCCTTCCCGTCGACCGGTGTCCGGAGATCCGTGACAAAAATAAGTGGCGAGCCTGCCAGGATTCCTTTTTCTTATTTTTTGTTGTGGATCTCACGGATTTCTGTTCGGCGGGGAGGATGGACCTGGTGACGATTTTGGAGGTGGCCCTAAAGCAAGGTTTGTCGGGTGAAGAAGCCATAACCCTGTATGAGCGCGAGGTAAAGAGGCGTAGAGATGAGCGAGTGCGGGCACGCGAGGAGAGGCGCGAAGAGGAAGAACGCGAGATTAGAATGATTCAACGCGAGAAGGAGCTTATTTTGAGGAAACGATGGACATTGGAGACAGACAGTGAGAGGAGCAAAGATGATAGGGGCTCCAAAGCAGAGACAGAACCTCCTGGATCGATGCTAGTCTTTCCCATGTCGATGATTTCTTTTCACGAGAAAAGAGACGAACTGGACACATACTTGCCCCGTTCTGAGCGGGTAGCTTTAGATCAAGGCGGGGAGCACGAACTGAGTTCTGCAAAAGCTACAGAGGTTAGAACTGGCATAGGAATGCCAGGTATGAATTTACTGCTGGAATGTCGAGAGCTGGAGGGTCACAGCTGCGATGCGAGAGAACAGATCACTAGCGACCAGGCAGCCTGTGAAAAAGAAAAGGGGCTAGTAATTAGCAATAACAAAGAACTGGACTCAGATACGGCATGTGGATCCATTAATGAAGTTGTTAGGGAATGGCGTGCCGACAGTGTTGATCAGGGACCTCAGGAAATGGTCGCTGTTGTGAGTGGAGTCGGAGGAATCGAGAGTTCACTGAAAGGAGCAGGTGTTGAAGAGACTCACGTTGTTGCTAAGTCAAAGCAAAGAAGACAGAAGGCCATCCCGAAAATTAAGCACAGATACAAGAAGGTTAAGAGAGATGCGCCAATGCGTAGCCGTGGGCATGCAGTTAGGATGCATCCAAGAAGAGTTGTGTGGAAGAGGCGTGTGATGATGGTTGGCAGGCATAAACGCAGAGGGTGCACAGGGTGTTCACAACGGCGCGCAGAAAGGAAACGCGCAAGAAAGTCGCGTAAGGCGCGCACGGTGCGAAAGAGAAAACGTAAGCTTGAACGCTTATATCGTTGGCATGCACTAGAAAAAGTGAAAGGAATTGTGATGAATTGTTAAGTCTATGCATAGAGCAAACATAGTTCGATGTTGACTTGCATACAAAGGTATTTGGAACAATGTGAATCGTGAGTGCATACAGTGTGTAGTATTGTGTTCAAGAAACTGTGTAAGGACATTGACAGTGACAGGGGTAATATGATTGATTGTGTTGGGTGGACTATCACGGTTATATTGTGTCAGTGGTGTAGTTTGAGTGCGTTCAAGACAATGGTGACACTGGAAGATGAGTGTAGTGATTTAAGGTCAGCGTGAGACTGAGAGGAGAAAACATCGGATTGGTCCTCGTCGGAAGACATCGGCGGAGGTTCTGAGCAGTTTTCTTTAGGAGAAAACTCTTGAAGAGGGGGGGCCATTGTCACATTTAGGAAGTGACAAGGAGAAATGTGGCAGAAAAAGAGGAAGACGACGAGCATGAGGTGACGTAGAAGCACGTCACCTGAAGAAGAGGAAGACGAAGTGGTAGTTATAAAAGAGAGGGTGACGTGGACAAAGGGGCCCGGGGTGTTCCATCGTGAGCGCGTGAGCTGGACACGAGCGTCGCCGGCCTGTGTTCCGGGCGCTCCAGCTCTCGTTCTGCGGCAGCGCACCGTAGACTCCGGCTGGCCAAAGGACCGGAGGAGAAGCACGAGGACCCGCAGCGGCCTGGGAGCGCCATCGGCCTGTGCACCGAGCGCTACGTCCTACGGCACCGCACCGTAGGCCTCACGTGAGCCAGTCCTGTTCGAGGGAGACGCTGGCCAGCGCAAGCACCTGAGACGCGCAGGTCAGTCAACTCCAAGCCCTCCAACCTCAACTACAACGCCAGTGCGCGTTCCCTACTAGAGAAGGACGACGACCCCGACTCGGACGCCGAGGTTAACGCCAGTGCCCCGAAACGCCTCGCCTCATCATGAACCGGCACACGACGCCATGTGTAAGCGACGAACGCTTCATACTTTCTAGCTGATCCTTTCCTTTAAGTCTGTATGATAACTTTGTTTAGAGGTTTGTTCTATCTTTCTGTGTGCCTTTTTCGCGTTTGGGTGTGCTTTGCTTTAGCGTGCAATTAAACATGTGTGTGTTTAACGATCTCGCCTCGTCCGTTCCTTCCCGTCGACCGGTGTCCGGAGATCCGTGACACAAACACCTCACTAATGCAATATAACATTCTGGCTGACTTTCCGTATGCTCGTATACATCTCTTAGCTGAGTGAACATATACTAATGAAATAGGATATTGAGAAAATTATTGGCTATGCGTCTTTTTGCAACATGCGCGCACGCTAGAAGTGTATAGCATATCCTTGTATTGTGCAGTGTATCAGGGGGGTGGGAAGGAGAAGTGATCGTGATGAGGAGAGTAAAACTAGTATAGAAAGACAGAGAAAAAGAAAAAAAAAAGATAGAAGGCGAGCGAACGTACACAGAGAGACACAGAGAGATAGTGATAGCGAAAAATATATAAAGAAGAGAAAGAGAAAAATATAGAGAACGAAAGGCAAGAAAGAAAGCAAAAGATAAAAAGACAAAGGACGAAATGTACAGAAATATGTTCGATGACGCTGAACCGGGGACATTACTAAGGCGCAAGTGTGTATTCTGAACATTATTTTCTGCTCACACTGAAATATTGAATGAGCACTCATTAAACGCTAAGTATTGTCCCTTTCGATGCGATTTCCTGTGCAAGAAATCTATTTGAAAATGTGAAGTGCAGTATCCTGACTGCGCCTTTGAAGACCGACGTTAAAAAGTGCCACATGTGTTGGACTTAAAATAGACGAGCACGAAAGCTGCAGTTACATGTATGTAGTTAGGCCGGTGGTCTTGAAAAAATTTGTCTAGGAGCGTTTATTTAGATTTCTTTACCTATGTCGGCAATGTTAAATTCGTTTGATATATGTAGCTCGATGTAAGGTTTAAATTGCGCCCTTTATTTCGCCTCAGGATTGTCCGACACTATATATTTATTAAAAACTCAAATGCAACGTTAATGTAACGACACGTTCCAATTTTCGAAATGTAACTGTAACGAGTTCCTTTTACATTTGAGGAACTAGTAACGGGAACTCGTTCCGAAATTGGGGAGGAACGAGCTTTCGTTCCTGTTTCAGAGGAACGTGTACAACACTGGGTGTAGGACGCGGGCGCCGCTAGAGCCACCCTAGCTAGAGGATTCCTAGAGGAGAGAAAGGGGGTGAGCGTTGGAGAGGAGAGAGAGGTGGAGGGGACGCGCATGCTCTGGAGGGGTGTAGGACGCGGGCGCCGCTCCGTACAGTAGAGGTAGAGTGTACTAGAACTTGTAGAGGATTCCGGGAGGAGAGAAAGGGGGTGAGCGTTGGAGAGGAGAGGGAGGGGAGGGGACGCGCATGCACTGTGGGTACAGTGGCTAGAATACACCTTTTCGCTGGCTCGTAACCACCATGGTTGCCAGGGCGCGCCGACGCGCCGCAAACCGGATGTGCTCCCAAGAAACTTCCGGCCTCCCCATAGGCAAGCATTGGCGTGCACTCGTAGATGGTTATTCTCGGCTCGCGTGTTGCTTGTGTCGTGCGGGTATCTCTGTTTTGCGCGTTGCAACATGTTTTCAGCGGCTAAAATATCTCCAGTGACACCATCACGACGTGGTCCATGCTGTTGTGTGCCAGGCTGTAGCTTGCGGCCGGGAACAAACCTCCTTTCGGAAGTGCGCGCTTTTAGGTTCCCTACGGACCCGGAGCGAAGAAATGCCTGGATCGCAGCTGTGCGGCGGGACAAGTGGCTGCCCACGAAAAGTTCGCATGTTTGTTCTGCTCACTTCGTTGAAGGTGAGAACCATTTTCATGATGATCGCCGTAGTGTGTTCTCGCTGGCGCGACGGTGTCGGTAATGTATCATAACGTCCGCATTCGCACAGTTTATCGCATCTAGCAGTGGAGCCTCGTAAGGTCACACTTTTTTTTTTTTTTTGCAGTTGTGTGGCGTCGTAGAGCAGCACCTGTTGTTATGCTCACTTTGTGCTGAACCGAAGCGTCCTGTCTCGTCATTTTCGAGACCAGCCTTGCCGCGACAGGGACTCGAAAAATCTGTTCGCCGAAGCTGAACTGTTTTTGCACGCTGCTTTCGGGATCGCGTGGTCGATCCCGTACGCGGCGACCTCATTTCGGCGGGTGCGGAATCTGAAACCGCCAGTGTCATTTAATTTCTGCGGACGTTTAGAACCCATGGTGGCCCAAATGAACCTGCGATATGGCACCACTCGTAGCACACGCTAAGGCCTGAAAACAACTATTCCATGGAACGCAAAGCTGCATGGCCGAATCGTTGACCAGGTACAGTGGCTTGCTGTGCGTTAACTTATCGCATTGTGTTGTCCTAATTTCAGGTCCGCACAAATGACGAAAAGCAACCGGTCACGCAAATCGCTGTAAATTCATTATTATCGGCCTGCTTCTGAACGGTGAAAAAAAAAATGACTGGATGTAGGCTTGAGTGCAACGCTCAACTTACCGCGCTGTGTGTGCTTCTCGCGATAGAACGTCATTAAAATGCAAATGCTGCAGGTAGACCGAACGACCTTGTGCACATGTAATTTCTTAAGGCCAGGAAATTCTTGCTACTTAATTGCTTGTATGTGCCCCGTCCATAGGTCGGCACTTTAAGGGAGTACTCACTCAAACTCACTCACCACAATTTTTTCAGCCTTCGCACTCACTCACATTCACACTCACGTCCACTCACACTCATGAGTACTCACTCACGTTCACACTCACCTCCACTCACACTCATGAGTACTCACTCACGTTCACACTCATGAGTACTCACTCATACTCAACTCACCACGTTCAAATGAGTGTGAGTTCAGTGCACTCATGAGTGAGTGTGCCGAGCTCCATAGGTCGGCACTTTAAGGGAGTACTCGCTCAAACTCACTCACCACAATTTTTTCACCCTTCGCACTCACTCACGTTCACACTCACGTCCACTCACACTCATGAGTACTCACTCACGTTCACACTCACACTCACGACCACTCACACTCATGAGTTCTCACTCACGTTCACACTCACGTCCACTCACACGCATGAGTACTCACTCATACTCAACTCACCACGTTCAAATGAGTGTGAGTTGAGTGCACTCATGAGTGAGTGTGCCGAGCTATGGCCCCGTCTGATGATCTACTTGTATCAAAGCACCCTTAGTGTTCTTTCCTGCCTAACTGTGAACGCTGCCAAATGTGTGATACATAAGCACATCTATTTTGTGACTGCCCACTGTACGAGTTGCAATGAAAGACGCTGGCTTCAATGCTGGCAGGCATTGGAATGGAAACACAAAGTGAAAGTTGTATTTTGTACGCAGTGTGCAATGAGACAGTGTCAAAATATGCTACCAGAGCAGTTATACACTTTATTAGGACCACTGCACTGGGCACTAGACTGTAAAAAACCTGCTGTGTTACATGGTTACTAGACATACGCATCACTTCGTACTGTCCCCCCATCATCATACTTCATCACTCTTTTTTCTCCATTTGCTCCCTGTGCAGAGTTACAGGCCAGAGCATAATAATGCTGGCTGACCTCTCTGCCTCCTAATTAATCTTTTCTCTCTCTGCCGTTCTCTTGAACGATAGACAAGAAATTTAAGACTAAACAAGGCTGGAGAGTCTGTTTATTCGTATAATTTCACGCAGCCAGACAGATCTCTGTCAAATATGTTTAACTTTAAATGTCGTTTTCATTTGAAATCACACAAATTTTTTTTTCTTTCATAGGTCGACCCTCGTCTGAACCGACTCATCCAGACTGCATACCATCAGTCTTTCCTTATCGTGCTTCAGGAAATGTTACCCAGAAAATGGCCAGGTTTCAACGTGCTGAACGAAAAGAAGCACTAAAGCAAGCGTGCACACCTGCTGCATGTGCTCCAGGATCAAGCGGACTTGATTATGGACCAGTGGTGTGCACTCCTGAGCTAGATAGAAGCGATACAGCACCAGATTCCTGCCACCCTGCCTCACCTGCAACTTCAAATGTCTGCATCGTAGAGACTTGCAGTATGGAGGCACAAACCGATTTCAGCATGCAAGATGTGTCACACTTAATGGAAGAAAATGAAGCACTCAAACAGCGCTTAACTTGCCTAGAGCAGGATCTGTCTGCAGCAAATGACAAAATTGTTTTGCTTGAGAACAAACCAGTAAACCTTCCTATGATAACAAAAGATATGGTCATGCAGACAACGAAAACTGTGAAGTTTTACACAGGGTTTGTGTCTGCAGCCATGTTCTCAACATTTTTGCAGTTAGTGCTGTCAACATGGCAGCCGTGTGCTACATGCCTGGATCCAGAAGCACAATTAATCCTTGTCCTCATGAGGTTACGCTTAGGCCTCCTTACGCAAGACCTGGCATGCAGATTTGGCATTTCAAACAGCACTGTCAGTGACATTTTTCACTCGTGGCTGGATTTTTTGGCAACCAACATGAAGCGATTCATTGTCTGGCCATCTCGACAAACGCTGCAAGCAAATCGGCCAGCAGCATTTCTGGACACTTTGTTTGATGGTCTGACAGGGATAATTGACTGCACGGAGATATTTATACAGAGGCCTACGGTAATGACTGCAAGGAGCCAAACCTACTCCAACTACAAGCACCACAATACGGTAAAGCTACTCATCGTAATATCGCCTTCAGGAGCCATAAGCTTTGTGTCAAAAGCGTGGGGAGGAAGGGCATCCGACAAAGAAATCACTTTGCGTAGCGGACTTCTGGAAATGGTCAAGGAGGGGGGACGTTTTCCTGGTTGACAGAGGATTGCGATGCAAGGAAATGTTTGCTGCACGAGGTGCAACACTGCTGATGCCGTCGCTAACCAAAAATCTTGCCCAGTTACCAGGTGCAGAGGTGACAACATCCAGAAAACTTTCACGCGTACGCATTCATGTCGAAAGAGCCATCCAACGACTGAAAGTTTTCAGGATTTTTCAAATTGTGCTGCCTCTGAACTTTGTGAGGAGAACTGGTGACAAGAGCTGCGCAACCATCGACAAAGTGGTGGTCGTGTGCAGCGCATTAGTCAATCTGCAAACCCCAATCGTCAAGATTCGTAATCGTGCACGTGGTTCGTAGCGTGGTACTACGTGGAATGAAAGTGTATTGTGCTGTGCAATATTGTCACAAATGAGCACGTGAACCGCCCTCAAAAGCGCATCATAACAGACGGCACCCGGCGATCACGCGCCGCGAGTCAAGGCTCCAGCAACGGTCGCTTCTCCAAAGCGTACACCACCACACCTCCTCCATAAACAACGCACACCGTGAAAGTGAACACCACGCAACATCGAGAGAATTCGAGAAGCCAGCGCGGCTGGCACCGGCGCACGTCCGTCTACGCAGTAGAACGTACTAGAAGGATCTACCCTGTTCCCTGGCTTTCGCTGTGCTGCGCCCACGTGAGTGGTGTGGAACGTTCGCGAACTCGAGCGCGACCTGATATAAGCGGGCAACGACGGAGAGTCAGGGGGTCGGTGAAGAGCGGCAAGAAGAGCCATGTAACGGGCAAACAACAGAGGGAACAATAACAACAACCAGCGCTGGAGTCTCCCTGTTTCCTAGAAAAGAAACGTTGGGACGCATTTCCAGAATTGGTGGACTGGGCTTCATCGGTGAATATGTCAAGACCATGAGTGTTCTGAAGATTTTGTAATGCATGACATTGCATATTTGGCGCGAGTTGCTTGCTTCTTCCGGTTGTCCTAATCGTATTGTGAGTTATATAGCGAACCGACTTGCCAAGTGTGCATGAATGTACATGTGTATGTAATGATTGTATTGCCTTAATTAAGTATATATTGTGTTGTGTTGTCAACTCTTGGCTCTGGCTCGGTCTTTGGGCCACAACCGGCGTTTGCTGGCGCACTAAAAGGACCTACCCTCAAATGTCCGAGCTTTCGTGGTGCGTTTCGGGAGGCCGATACGTCAGCCCTTGGAATCCGCCCGGCGATTGCCTTCCCATCTACGGGAGTAGTGACAAATATAGTGGACAGAAACAACACGGCAGAAAACCAGCATGTGCTCATATACAATATTCTTCATATTGATTATAAATGACATTTATTGTACACTTTCTCTGCTGCAAGAACTGTCTGCAAAACCAAGAAGTTGAAGTATGCCGTGGTCTCAAAACTTTCACTTTGGAACAGAAGTTTCACAACAAAATGGCTGACACAGTGCAGTACACCTGGTGTTCAGAATTTCACACATCACTTCGGCTTCAAAGAAGATATTTTCTGTAATGAGTGATGTGATGAATTAGGTATAAAATTACTGATTACTTTGACTAAAGTACAACATATTCGCTTTCCTTCGGGCATAACAATATTCGCCAAAAAAAACAAAAATAAAATGAGAACAAGTTAATGTTTGTGCCAAACCACAGGAATGAGGCAGTCCCACAGAAAAGCCAAGCAGTACCCAAACTCGAAGCCATGGGTTAGTGCATGAATGATGAACTTTAGTTCAAGCCATTTCATTACTGTTCAAAACGAATAGCAATATATGATTACTTTCAACCAGCAGTAAGTCGTAATTTAATGACATTTCAAATATTCTGAAAATAATTAGTAATGTATAATTAGGTTTTGGGAGTAATTTTACCATAACTGCACGCTTACTCCTTTAGATCGGAGCAGGATGTTGCACGACAGGTGATTTTTTGAACTAAGTATGTTGTTCGACAGTGGTTCAATGCCATGTGGAAATCCTAACATTTATCCTCACTTGAGAGGAACAGTGCAGAAACAAACACTGTGCTTACTCGTCATCAGTGCAACCAATACCTTGACAATTGGCGCAAGCCCACTTCCGAGGTGTACGTCTTAAGTTTTACGCACTTCAGGTGAAATGTTGCCTGGCACAGTGAGCATTCAACAATGTTTCCTGATTTGGTGCCGTTGCAGTGACACGTTTCCTTTGCACGTTCAATCTGTTTGAAGATACGCATTGACTGTAGCTCTGGGAATATGTTACCAAAAAAAAAATTTTCTGCCTTGACTTTAGCATCTGCCCAAAAGCTCTCATCAAAACATATGACTTCTGTCGTCAGCGAAGATCCTGTGAAGACCACAAAATACGCTTGACGCAGTCCAGTGAGGGCCATTTGGGCCTGCACTTGCATATAATATGCGTGATTATGCCTAAGCTGCAGGTTTTCATCCAAGTACACCAGTTTAGTACCACCCTTTGTCAGCGAAGCACCTTTCATTGTTGCAGGACATTTTATCTCGAGCACTGATTGTACACAGCATGCACAGGACACTATACCATCCGGAGATGCACCAATTAAGGGCATTTTTCTAGCAACAACGAGACCACATTCTTTAACATTGTAGTCCGTGTGTTTTGGCGACTCGAGCTCTCTGAATGCCTGCTTAGCTTTTTTCTCCATTTCGGAGCCCCACCGTAAGTTGGCAACTTGAGGTGTTTTTATGTATCCCATTATTTCAGCAACAAGGCTGGCTGCTCCAGTGCTGCATGCTGCTGAGACGTCCCCCCGCTACCGACCGCCTAAGAGAGGTGTAAGGCCGCGTATGCTTTTGCGCACTAAAGAGGCCGGCGTGTTGACGTTTTCAGGGGGGAGGGCAGTGTCTTTTCGCTCGCCGACGGCGGCCGCCGAGCTTTTCTTTTGTGTTGCGCGCTCAAGGCGAGAGCGGTTTCGCACCAAGGGGAGAACCGCGAGGTCGCGGAATGCCGAGAGGGGTCGGATTTCGGAGCGGGGACCTGTGTCGTACACCTCCCGCTGTGTTTGAGTGCATCGCGGGCAGTCGTGTCGGCTGCGATGGCGCCACGCGAGCGGTTGCCCGCCGTCTCCCCTCTGGCGTAAGGTCTGGGCCACGGCCGCGGCGGTCTTGTTTTCGAACTCCGGGAAGACGCCGCTTCCGGCCAAGAGAGACCACCCTGTGTGGGTCCGGAGCGCAGGCGGCGCTGTTTAATGGCATCTGCCTGCGATGACAACACGCTGCAGAGGCGAAACCCCAGTAGCCCCGTTTCGCTTGAGTTGGCGTCGCGGTGTCTTTTTGCTGGCTGTCGATGCCGCCGAAGAGCGGAATGTCTGGGCAATAAATTCCGCACGTGTGGCATCCGCTCCTGACACTGTGTGTGTCCACTGGTGGATGAGGAAGGAGGAAAGCCGTTCTTTTTCTCGATATTTTGGCTTTACCTTTAGACCCTGCCCGGTGGGCTGTGGCCTACGAATATTTACTCTCTAATTGGCCGCCGTGGTCAAGGGAGGGGTAAAGTACGGCCACCGCCCATTTTCTTTGTTGAGAACGCTAGATATTGACCTGCACGATGGGAGCAGGGCGGTCTGGGCTGTAATCAGCGTGGCTGATAGATCAGTGAGGCTCCGTACAATGTACGTAAAGCTAGCCTGGGCTGTAATCAGCGTTCCTGATAGATCGGTGAGGCTAGCGGCAATATCATGTTAAGACAGTCTGGGCTCTAACTTAGATTATAAGTAGAAGAGTGAGACTGTAGATTTGTCTTGTTTGAATCTTTGTATCTTTTAAGCTCAGTTGTATGTACTATTCTTCGTTTTTATAAACAAGTTCGTCCATCTAATCTCCACTGCTGCCTGCGTGTGAATTCATCATCGCTGCCGATCATCGTCAAGATCTACGTGATCGACGACGAGAATCTTCAAGAACTTTACTAGAGGAAAGGCCACTCAATCCCTTTACTCGGTTCCCTCTAGGCTACGTCTCAACAACTTTCTACGCACAGGGATTCGTGCTGCGGCCGGGAAGTAAGAGACGCTACGACCTTTTCTTAATTACTGACGCATTTCATTTAATGGCGAATGGCATACACACATGCTGCCCGCATACAACAACCGCTACACAAAATTATAACACATGAATAAAACACTCGTGACGTGCGACACAAGATACATAAGTAAAATAACTGCCACAATATATACAATGGCGCGAACAATCAAGGGTATAGAATTCTTAAAGAAACCATAGCGCAGAAACGGGACTCCGCAAAGGAAACACACGAAGACACACAAAATGAAGTTACTAGTTAATAAAACCGCGCAATGTCTCAACGCGCCGCCTCCCTTCCCGCAAAGCTCGTCTAAATAAAAGAGATGAAGTTCGTCTCACGAAACGTCCATGTTGTCGGAGGCCTTGGAGCTGACTTCAAGTCGGGGCTCGGGGTTGGTTCCCGGGGTCGCTGTCCAACTCGTCTCCTGGGTTGTCGCGGCGAACTTCTTTGTGTATCGGGCGCCTAAAAATTCATTTTTCGGGGCTTCGAGCGACCGAACTTCCCCAGGGGATCCCTCTCAAGCCACCCAAAAAACATCGAGCTCCCCGCGACTCTCTTGATCTCTCCTTTTTTTCCCTCATCGTTGTCCCGCGGCCGCTTTTCTTGGGTTCCGGCTCCGCCCTTCCGTGGCACCTAACCAATTGCCATGGTTTATGAGACATATTTCCCTGTCGGTCGGTGTGTGTCAGATTCGACGACTGCCCCCCGCAGCCCACACCAATGGAAAGCCCTCTCTCAAGCAAAGTAGAGCAAGCAAAAATATACAAGCTCGAAATCTTGAGAGGGAAACGGGCGAGCTGTCCGATGACGCGTGAATTATGGGCGACCAGGAATTCCAACATTCGGACAAAGCGCTCTGTCTCTAATGGTCGACGCGCAGTGTTTCGAGCGCTGCGCTGAAAAGCCTCTGGCCGCCCCCCATTGCCCCAGTTTCCGGTGCCTGACGACCCGATGTCCAGGTCGGGTTTCGACGCCTCCAACCCGGTGTCTCCCGCGCAATTCTCCGCAGCTGCCGCCTCCTCTTCCTGGAACGCCACGGGCGGGCATCCGCGTAAAACGCGATAATAAGCCCGGGAGCCGCGGAGGCTGACGGAATGTCAGGCCCGGCACGTCTCAGGGGCCACAGCGGAGTCGCATGAATGGGACCAACAAAAGGCGTCCCGCTGCCCCCCCGCGCCATAAAACTGAAGGGCGCGCGCGGCGCCCGGCCGCTGCTGTGGCCGTACACAAGAGAAGCTGTCACCCGATCGTGGTGTTTGCGCGGTGGGCCCGCGAGGACCGCCGACAGAATTCTTCCAGGAACTCCGCTTCGAAATGAGCATTCGTTACCCCGGGGGTCTTCTTTTTGCCGAGGCTTCGGTTGAAGAAATGGACGTAAACATCCTGAGAGGCCCGGGGTCCAGTCCGTGTTTGCGGGGACGTCACAATCCCTTCACCTTACACAAGAATTTTCCCAACGGGGAAATTCAAATACGAGAAATGCGGGCGCGTAGCGCTTTCGGGCAACGCAGCGAAATTGAGACATTGCGGCAGTCATACGAATAAGGCATGCGCATACAGTACACTCGTCATTCTATCCCAGCGGTAGCGCGTCGCCGAAAAGTACCAATCTTCGATTAACTCAGACATCAAGTCCACCAAGAAGCAGTTCGATTTCGCATATCGGCCGCGCACAACACACTTGGAGCTCCGGGTGTCGCCGAAGAATCTCGTCGATGACGCGTAGAGAAACCGCGCACTAGTCACAATTGCGCATCCGCCGTACGGTAACGGACGCAACGTTCAGTCAGATGGGCGAAATGTTCACTATCCCGCGAGCACATCACACACTTCACCCGCAATCGGCACAATCGAACTTTGGATATACACTCAGACTATCTCAATACATTTTCATACTGCACATGCAGTAAAAAAAGTCTTTTCGATCATCTCAAACTAAACGAAAGGCAGGATGGCGGAGGAACATGGTTCATGTGGGTAACAACACTGAACACTCGTGCATGATCTCCTGACCGACCTCCACCGCACTTGTCTGTGAGGGAAAGGGACCTTCATCGTCAATCGCGCGTTTGAATGGACCGAGACATGCGCGTACCTCCATTTCGATATAACTGTGACACTGGCCGCTGCGCACCAACAACGATCGCGACGCTCTCTGCCTCCTAACGAGGCGCGACACGTTTCCGTGTGGAGAAACGCCTTGACCACATCTCCGCTAGATCCCTCATCGTTTCTCGGCGATACCAGGGCTGCTACATCTCTACCAATACGGCGGCGCTCCGCGCCTCCTAACGAGGCACGACACTCTTGTGTAGGGAAAACGCCGTAGCCCATCCACTACCTCTACTCGTCTCATCACCTGTTCCGCAGCGCCCATTAGGCGTATCACGACCGACCACCTCACATCATTTACCTAACTTGGGCTACAGCTGCCAGTCACGTACCATGTCTCTCTAAACCTTCTCGTTTCCCAAAACAGTCCCCTTTCCACCTTCTCTCCGACAAGCGGTGAGATCTCGGTAACCTCACACGCACCGACTCCACGCTCCTCCACCATCATTAGGCATCAACCGAGCCCGGGCGGTACAACTCACTCAGTCCCCAACTTCAGATACCGCTTCCAACACAAAACCACAACATTCGAGTAAACTATCTGCCTCGTTTAAAAACACAATCTACAAAACAAAACAAGTCTACAAGTAAAAGCAAAACATACGAGAGGCGAAAGGTTCGGCACAATGTCTACACAAAAGTAATGAAAGCTATATATGAGCAAAACCATAGAAGGCAGAATGACAAACACCATGGATATTAATGACCTCGACATAGCAGGTAACCCGCGGATTCGGCGCTTCCCACCCCGGCTCGCCTCCAGACTACCTGTTTGCCCGCCGTACGGGTGGGCTATACCATTACTTCTCAACCTAAGGCGGGTTGGGCACAGGACCACGGCTTCTAAGGGCGTATCTATGACTCATGCCCTTTGCCTGACGTTCGGGTCGCTGCGGCTGCTCTTGTAGCATTACCTCCAGCAGCAGCTCCGGGGGTAAGTTTAGCATGCTTGCATTACCCGCTCCGATGACCGGGCTGCCTGGCGACAGCGTCAAGGACTCTTGTCGGCGACTCTGCTCCATTTCGGCGCGTCCTGAGGGGATCCGCACGTCGCAACCTGTTCACGTGGACTACTTTGCTCTCACGTGTTTTGACGTTACGCACGCGCATGGTGACAGACGAAAGGCGCTCAATGATGCGGTACGGTCCGACCCATTTGGCGGCTAACTTCCTAGCCAATCCTCGCATCACCGCGCCTACGCTTATATAAACCCTCTCTCCGACTTTGAATTTTGGGTCCACGCGGGAGGGTCCGAGCCTCCTTTTACGTAACTCCGCCGCGGAACGGAGCGCGGACGAAGCCATTTTGTGAGCTCGCTGTATAGCCTCTGCGTCAGCTCCGCGCCGTAGTCATCCAGTGAGCCGTAGTGCCCCCCTCGGTTCATCGAAAGCCACCCCGGGCACGACGGGGTCCCTACCGTACAGGAGGTAGTACGGGCTCTCCTTTGTGCCCTCGTGGACGGCGGTGTTATAGGCGAAAGTCGCGAACGGCAGCCACTTATCCCAATCTCGCTGGTCCTCGCTCACGTAGTCGGACATGATGTTAACGAGCGTTTGGTTTAGGCGTTCGACAGCTTCGTTACATTGCGGGTGGTAGGCGGTCGTTCGTAACCTCTTCACACCGAGCACGTCGCATACCTCTCTCATGAGTTTACCAGTGAAGTTGGTACCCTGGTCTGTGAGAAGTTGCAACGGGGCACCATGACGCAACACTACGCTCTCGACAAACACCTTCGCGATTGTATCCGCCTTCTGGTCTGGCAACGCGAACGTTTCCCCGAACCGAGTCAGGTGATCGACGAAGACCAAAATGTACCTATTTCCCGACGTCGTACACGGCAGCGGCCCTACAATATCCATCGCGGTTCTCTGAAACGGCTCGTGCACATCGGGAAATATTTGGAGCGGGGCCGGTTTCCGGCACTTCGGGACCTTTCGGAGAATGCACGACTCGCATTCGCTACAGTATTTGGCCACGTCCGCCTTCATCCCTAGCCATGAGAACCCCTTTTTCAATCGCAACAAGGTTTTACTTATCCCCAGGTGACCGGCGCAAGGTGAATCGTGGTGTACCCTCATCAGTTCTCCGACCAGTGATCTCGGTACGACGATTTTCCCGACACCCGCGGTACTTTTCTCCTTTAGTCTCAATAATCCGGCGCTGTCTAGCCGATACCTCCCATGGGTGTTGTCTGTGGATTTCTTGCAGTGTTCGATTACCTGTTGGAGTGCCTGATCCTTACCCTGTTCTTCTCGGAAATGAGCCTCGTCTGACGACGGCGCGAAATGGTCTACACCCGCCACCACCATACGGCTTAGTGCATCGGCGTTTTGGTTCCGCTTTCCCGGGCGATGTACGATGTCGAAACTGTACTCCTGGAGGAGTAAGTTCCAGCGCACCAGTCTCTCAGGAGGCGTGGGTTCGAATCCCACCGCTGCCACCACTTGAGACGTCCCCAGTTGCCCGCCGCCAAGGAGGGGAGGCCGCTAAATCCCTTTCATCAACCTCTCGCCCACGTCGCCACTATATACCGTTACTACACTCGCTCACCCTCTCTTGGCTGCGCGTCTCAACAACTTTCTTCTCAAAAGGATCCGTGCTGGGGCCGGGAAGGAGGAGAGGCAACGAGTTTTCCTCTTCTACAAACACATGTTATTTACTAGCGCTAAACAATGCATACACACAACTTCACGGCATACAGCACAGGACATACAGAATTATAACGAAGGAATATAACACTCGCGACCCGCAATACAGAACACATAAGGAAAATAATTACAATACCGCGACACCATAAGTAAAAGGAGATAGAGCCGTAAACTAGTTAATCCGCGCAATGTCTCAACGCGCCGCCTCCCTTCCCGCAAAGCTCGTCTAAATAAAGGAGATGAAGTTCGTCTCACGGAACGTCCATGTTGTCGGAGGCCTCGGAGCTGGCTTCAAGTCGGGGCTCGGGGTTGTTCTCGCAGTCGCTGCTGCATGGAGTCGAAACGGTCGTCGCCGCGCACTTCTTCGCGATCTCAGCGTCGCTATCATCTTCTATGTCTTCATCGCCTCGTCATCATCTCCTTCGTCGTCTTCCTCAGTCATCTCCATCTTAATCATCTTTCATCACCTCCCAATCATTCACCTCATCGTCTCTCGTCGCTATCTTTCCTACTTCACCCTACCATTCTTCCCTCATTGTTGTCCCGCGGCCGCTTTTCTTGGGTTCCGGCTCCGCCCTTCCGTGGCACCTAACCAATTGCCATGGTTTATGAGACATATTTCCCTGTCAGTCGGTGTGTGTCAGATTCGACGACTGCCCCCCGCAGCCCACACCAATGGAAAGCCCTCTCTCAAGCAAAGTAGAGCAAGCAAAAATATACAAGCTCGAAATCTTGAGAGGGAAACGGGCGAGCTGTCCGATGACGCGTGAATTATGGGCGACCAGGAATTCCAACATTCGGACAAAGCGTTCTGTCTCTAATGGTCGACGCGCAGTGTTTCGAGCGCTGCGCTGAAAAGCCTCTGGCCGCCCCCATTGCCCCAGTTTCCGGTGCCTGACGACCCGATGTCCAGGTCGGGTTTCGACGCCTCCAACCCGGTGTCTCCCGCGCAATTCTCCGCAGCTGCCGCCTCCTCTTCCTGGAACGCCACGGGCGGGCATCCGCGTAAAACGCGATAATAAGCCCGGGAGCCGCGGAGGCTGACGGAATGTCAGGCCCGGCACGTCTCAGGGGCCACAGCGGAGTCGCATGAATGGGACCAACAAAAGGCGTCCCGCTGCCCCCCCGCGCCATAAAACTGAAGGGCGCGCGCGGCGCCTGGCCGCTGCTGTGGCCGTACACAAGAGAAGCTGTCACCCGATCGTGGTGTTTGCGCGGTGGGCCCGCGAGGACCGCCGACAGAATTCTTCCAGGAACTCCGCTTCGAAATGAGCATTCGTTACCCCGGGGGTCTTCTTTTTGCCGAGGCTTCGGTTGAAGAAATGGACGTAAACATCCTGAGAGGCCCGGGGTCCAGTCCGTGTTTGCGGGGACGTCACACTGCCACACGGTGCAGTAAAGAGGCAGTGATTCTGCCTTTACGTTCTTTGAGCCATCTCGGTGATTTTGCTTGGTCACAAGTTGCCTCCTCAATTTCACAGCAACATTCAAATGTCAGCTGCACTTTTTTGCCCGTCTCCAAGTCAGTGTTCTTGTATATTTCACAAAGAGGCAGTTCCACAGAGAGCTGCTGGCGCCCGGCTGAACGTGCAGGGTCCTGGGTAGTCGTCTCAGAGCAGAGTCGGTGTCCTCACTGTCTGTGAGGGATGACAGGAGCAAAGTGTTTGGTGCAATTTCCTGCAAAACAGCATTGCAATCCCGTATGATTCTTTGCAGCAGGGTAAACACTGGTGGACTTTTCAGCTGTTACATCATAATTCAATTCTGTCCCTTGTGCACAAAAAAGAGTCTGAGTTCCTTACCTTCACTTGATGCAGAAAGCTGGACACTTGCTCATCTGTGAAAGTAGGTATTGTGTGGCCGTGTGTTTCATTGACTTCAGGTGGTGCATGGCCTATTTTCGGCTTGAAAAATTGGATGTCAGAGACTGGTGCTGCCTACGAAAAGTTGAATGCTCAGTTACTTGTCTGAAAACCCTTTACCTGACAGAATAAAAACGAAAGCTTACTTTGCCTCCCTTTGATGCCTCAATCCATTTACAGGCAATGTCGGTAGGGGATGGGTCGTTCAGGCCATACTGCACACTTGCCTCAACGCTAAACAACAGTGCAGCCACGTGTGTGCAGCATTCCCCAAGGCTGAAATTTCCATTGGAAAGATCTTTAAGCATTATGAATCCATAGACAAGGGTATTCAATGGTAAGCAATGTGGCAATAACAAAATAGGAAGAATTCGGTACGACAGAATACTACAGCATAGGACCTCGCGATCTTTCTCGCCCACAAAGGGATTAATTCAGCATGAATGGTTTGTTTTCGCGAAGTTAAAGATCGAAAACGATCGGAGCCATTCTAGCATGGTTTCCCGAAACTGCTTCCACTCGCTGCGCTGACTTAATTACATTGCTGTTCGGTTGCTAATCATAACGTCGCGGGTTCCCGGTCACGGCGGCCATGTGTTGATAAAGGCAAAATACAAAGCCTTCCCTGTGCTGTGCGATGCAAGAACTCGTTCAAGAACCACAGGTAATAATTAATCCACAACCCTTCACTGCGACTTCCCTCATAACCTGAGTCGTATCGGGACGTTAAAGACCCGCAATTCTCGTATTGCTTCGAAAATGTTTATCCACACGCGTGGTTGTGCATGCAGTCGCAATTATCTGGGTGCTATCGTGACTTCTACAGAATTTACGAAATGTGAAATTCAGCCTCAGTTCATTGTAGTCAGATTACACACAAACAACAGCTGGGGCATTGTGGCACTGCGCTCCGCCTTTTGAATCGTCTACTCACCCGGCCATGCAAGTGCAATGAGCACTTTCGACAGTTCCACTCTCCTTTACAACGCACCATGCTTGGTACTGCTTGGAGAGTGTTTGGCTGGCCTCAACCGTCGCCGCGACGAGAACAACGCCGTCCTGTCTTGAAAGACTTCAGTTGTTTGATTTTGCCACTTAGGAACATGTTGTACGCATCTCCTATCTTGTGGCACTTAAACTATTCCCTCGTGTAAAAACAGACTCCTTCAACGAGGTACACGTAAATATCCGCTGCTGTCACGGGGGGCAGATTCCTTGGGCCTGACGTGAAGCCGAACCGTACAGCGTCGTCGTCAAACGGATCGGGCAGTTCGTCGCCTCCAAACGAAAGCTTCGCCCGGTATCGGCCTTGCGCCTCGGCCTCAAGCTTCTTGAAGTAGCTGCTCGACATAATTTGGCACTACGAGCGTATCATCACGGCACCCAACGAACACAAACACAGATACAGGCCGCGAAAACTCTCCGTGCCGCCGGATCGCACAGCGTGAAACATGACCGGAAGTCGTTCACCGGAAGCTGCGGGGGAGCAGCCAATGAGCGCCAGGCGGCGGCAAGCGGCGCCTACGGAGCCGCTTGCCTACGGAGGTCGTGCCGCGTAGTGCCGCTAGAGGACGGACGTGTTTTTCGTGGGCTCCGGAATGACAGCGACAGATAAGCTTTTTCGGCATGATTCGAGCTTGCTTTTATTAGTTATATGAGTACATAACCCACTAGACTGAAGATTAATTGGGGTTACAACTTTGTACTGTTTCTTGTGTGACAGTCGCTTGGCTTTTTTTTTTCTTTTTTTTTTCTTTTTTTTTTTCGGCCACCACGTGGCTGAAGGGTACACAAGTGCTTTGAAGCATACTGGCGGAGTTTTGTGGTACCTTTTGGCTTTGAGTGCATGTAATCCGAAGTGTGAACGATCTGGCCATGGACCGTAAAGTGTTCAGGGTGCGGAATGGGATGGAAAATAGAGGATGACAAGGCAGAACAAGCTGACGCCAAGTGTAAGCAATGTGAGTTAGAGGCGAAAATGGAAATAATGATGGCTGCCCAGAATGAGCTCAAGGTAAAAATCGCCGAGCTGGAGAATGCGTTGGCGACAGAGCGAGAAAAAACGATGGCTATGGGAGAAAGGCTAAAGTCAGCTGAGGAAGGGTTAGCGAAGGCAGGCATGGTGAACAAGGAAGCAAGCGACGGCGGGAACAGGGGGGGCATCAACCCCCCATAGTGGGAGACGCGAAGGTGGAGACAGGTTTGGGGAAGACAGGTGCAGGGGGCACAGGACCCAGTTTCCGCGAGGTGGTTTTGGGGATGGGAGGGAGCAAAACAGCGGCGGTTGCGCGAGCTGGAGACCGAGGCAGTGGCCAGGTGCGGGACAGTCCAGCAGAAAAGTCGGAGCACGTTATAATGGCCGGGGACTCGAATTTAGCTAGATGCGCAGAAGCAGTCAAGGAAACGGTGAGAGGCGACAAACGAGTTTTAATAGGGACGTTCCCGGGACGTAGGCTGGGATCAGTGATGAGACAAGCTAGCGCAGAACTCGAAACTAAAGCTAATGGACGTAACCTCGTGATAATTGCGGGAGGTCTAAACGACGTCTTGAATGAAGAATCAGCCGAACTAGCGACCACATTGGCGAAAGGGGTCGACGACATGCGCGCCATTTCCCCTCAGGTGCAGATAGTGGTATGCACAATACCGGAGGTACCGGTGCGTGACGGCAACCTGCAAAGAGCGGTTGTCGACGCAAACAAAGAGATATGGCGGATGAGTCGAGAGAAGGGCATCGAGGTAGTGGAAATAAACAGAGAGGTGCACAGGTGGGGTGGTTTTCGAAGAGACGGAATACACTTCAATAGGAGGCTTGGTCATGAGGTGGGTTGGCGACTTGCAGGACGCGCAGTAGCTTTTTTGGGGGGGCACGCGGGCCCTTCGGTGTCCAGGGTAGCGTGTAATGAGGACAACAACCAGGGGGGACTCTGTGACAGGTAGTATAGCGAAAAACCAGAGAAAAGGTAAAAGAAGGGAGAAGGCGCGTGTCGCAATTGGTTACATTAACATGCAGGGTGGCAGAAAAAAGGCAAAATGGTTAGAGATTGAGGGACAGTTAAACAAGGAACAGATAGGTGTTTATGCGGTTACAGAAACACACCTTAGAGACTTGGAAGAGCCACCACATATTGACAATTACATTTGGGAAGGATGCAACAGGATCATATCAGAAAGGAGAGGTGGGGGGTGTTGGAATGCTAATTCATAGCAGAGCAAAATGGGATAGAGTGAAGCAAACGTGTTCAGAGCACCTGTGGGTTTCGGGCACAGTAGGTGGAAAGAAAACGTGGCTAGGTGTAGCTTACTTGTGGACGGGGAATAACTGCAGAGAAAAGAATCTGGAGATAGTGAAATGCATAAGCACCGATATTAAAGAATTTGGTCATGATGCCGAAATAATCCTTCTAGGGGACATGAATGCACACATACATGACCTTGACGGATATTCAGACTCCAATGGCAAGTTATTGCTAGATCTCTGCGAGCAACATAGTCTTGAAATAGTTAACGCGGGGCCTAAGTGTGAGGGACACATCACGTGGGAAGTCGGAAACAGGCAAGTCGAGCATTGATTGTTGTCTCATGACAGAAGGAATCTATGACAAACTTAGAGAGATGAGAATAGACGAGGAAGGCATTAACAGCTTGGGTAGTGATCATAAACGCATAACATTACAAATGGGATATAAAACTGAAAATAAGAACCTAGAATCGAACATTGGCAGTTCATATTTAAATGAGAAACAAATAACTAATATAGCCGCAAGAGTCGAGGAAGAAGTAGACAAACTTCCAAGCAAAGACTGGAAGTATAGTGAGCTGCTACATGTAATCACGAAAGAAATAGAAAAAGAGAAGAAAACTATTTCTTGGAAAGGAAAGAGAAAGCCAAAAAGTTGGTGGAACAAAGAAATCCGGGATGCGATCGAGAAGCGACGTCAGGCATCACGGCAGCACAGACAAGCAAAAAAGGAGAAGCGGCCACAGGATGAAGTCAACCAAGTATGGGAAATATATTTAGAGCAAAAATCCATTGTGCAGAAATTAGTCGAGGCAAAAATTAAAGGCGAAAGTGAACGCTGGATGACAGAGATTCGCGAAAAGAAGAAGGCCGCGCCTAGGATATTTTGGAGCCACCTAAAAGCGCTAGGTAGGAAGTCTGTAACAATGCAACAACATATGGTAGATGAAGAAGGAAATCAATTGGAAGGGTATGAAGCGCTAGGTTACATCCGAAAGGTAACAGCCGATTCGTTTAAAAAGGTCGCCCAGGGGATTCCCCCGGTGAGTAAAAGTATACAGAAGAGTACAACCGAGGAAGATGTAGTACTTGAAAATTTCAATTGGAAGAAGGCCGAAGGAAAAATTCCTAAGCGCACTACTCCGGGCTTAGATGGGGTTCCCGTCAGCCTAATTAACGAACTAGGACAGAGCACTAAAGAAGCACTGCTGAAAGCCGTAGAAAAGTGCTTACAGGAGAGGGAAATACCAGACAGTTGGCGAAAAAGTAGAATGAACTTAATCTATAAAGGCAGGGGAGAAAAGGATAACATTCGCTCGTATAGACCGCTAACTATTACATCGGTGCTATACCGGTTGGCGATGCAGGCAGTAAAATTAAAAATAGAAACGTGGGTAGAGCAAAATGATATTTTGGGAGAACTCCAGAATGGATTCCGAATCGACAGGCGGTTAGACGATAACCTGTTTGTTCTTACACAGTGTATAGAAATATCAAAAATAGAAAACAGGCCCTTATACGTAGCTTACCTAGACATCACCGGGGCATATGACAATGTTAATCAGGAAATTTTGTGGGATATATTGAAGGAAGTGGGCATAGGTGACGACTGTATACAGCTTTTGAGGGAGATATACCGAGAAAATACAGTTTGTCTAGAATGGGAAGGAATAAGCAGCAAGGACAGCGTTGACATTAGCAAGGGGCTGAGACAGGGATGTCCTTTGTCCCCGCTGTTATTCATGCTGTACATGGTGAGGATGGAAAAAGCGCTAGAAGGTAGCAACATTGGATTTAATCTGTCACACAAACAGGCAGGCGCGATGGTTGAGCAGAAGCTTCCAGGTCTATTTTATGCTGACGATATTGTCTTATTTGCGGACAGTCAAGATGATATACAGCGGCTGGCAGATATATGCGGAAGGGAGGGCGAGGCTCTAGGACTAGGTTTTAGTGCAACAAAATGTGGATTGATGGTATTCAATGATCACGAAGACCATGCGGTCTTAATACAGGGCCAAGAAATACCGAGGGTAAGCGAATACAAGTACCTCGGAGTGTGGGTAAATGAGGGGGGATAGATATATGGAGGTACAAGAGAAAGCATCGGTAACAAAGGGAAAGAGGAATGCTGCAATCATGAAGCACAGAGCGTTATGGGGATACAATAGGTACGAGGTGCTTCGAGGGCTGTGGAAGGGTGTGATGGTTCCGGGGCTTACATTTGGGAACTCAGTGGTGTGCATGAAGTCAGAGGTGCAATCTGGAATGGATGTAAATCAAAGGACTGTGGGACGCCTCGCGTTGGGCGCTCACGGGAAGACGACAAATGAGGCTGTAAAGGGTGATATGGGATGGACAGGTTTTGAAGTGAGGGAAGCTCAGAGCAAAATTAGATTTGAAGAGAGGCTGCGGAAAATGAAGGAGAGTAGATGGGCAGGGAAGGTTTTCAGGTATTTGTATAGAAAAAGCGTCGACACGCAGTGGAGAAAAAGAACTAGGAGGCTCACCAGTAAATATACGGCTAGCAGTGTGGGCGACATGGCAACAAGGAGCATTAAGCGAAAAGTCAGAGAGGCGGAGAGGACTTATTGGATGACAGCGATGGAAAAGAAGCCGGCTCTCAGTGACTACCGAAAGGGAAAAAACGAAATAAGGAGGGAGAGGTTTTATGATAATTCAAGGGGAAGCGCTTTACTGTTTGAGGCAAGGTCGGGTTGCCTTAGAACGCGTAGCTATAAAGCGAGATTCTGTAACGAAGAAGAAGAATGTACATGCTGTGGGGGGAACTAAGGAAACGATGGAACATGTACTGATTGAATGTGGCGATATCCACCCAGATATACGTGTGGACACGAGTCTACATGAAGCCTTGGGTTTTAGGGACAACAATGGAAAGCTGAACACGTCCGCGATAGAAATAAGTAAGAGACGGTTAGAGTATTGGTGGCAGAAAAGTAGAGATAAAGGACAAAAATGAAGAAGGGGAAAATAAGGTCATTCTGCCTTAAGAAGCAGAGAGATGGACCGTGAACTTATATTTTTCTTTGCTGTAATAACATAGATTTAATCAATGTAGATAAGGCATTAGGCCACCATAAAAAGAAAGTTTTTTTCGAGCCTGGTGGCAGACATGTCACCGCCCCGTTATAAAGGGGACGCTCATAGCATCCATCCAGCATCCGGAGCGCATTGAAGCCGCCGTGAAGGAGCCGCGTGGGGGCGCGCGCAGTCGTTGGAGTGCCGCGTAGTGCCGCTAGAGGACGGACGTGTTTTTCGTGGGCTCCGGAATGACCAACGTTTATAGAACCGTTTATAGAACCGTTGGTCAAACGTTGGGAATGACAGCGACAGATAAGCTTTTTCTGCATGATTCGAGCTTGCTTTTATTAGTTATATGAGTACATAACCCACTAGATTGAAGATTAATTGGGGTTACAACTTTGTACTGTTTCTTGTGTGACAGTCGCTTGGCTTTTTTTTTTTTCGGCCACCACGTGGCTGAAGGGTACACAAGTGCTTTGAAGCATACTGGCGGAGTTTTGTGGTACCTTTTGGCTTTGAGTGCATGTAATCCGAAGAGTGAACGATCTGGCCATGGTCAAAAAGACCGTAAAGTGTTCAGGGTGCGGAATGGGATGGAAAATAGAGGATGACAAGGCAGAACAAGCTGACGCCAAGTGTAAGCAATGTGAGTTAGAGGCGAAAATGGAAATAATGATGGCTGCCCAGAATGAGCTCAAGGTAAAAATCGCCGAGCTGGAGAATGCGTTGGCGACAGAGCGAGAAAAAACGATGGCTATGGGAGAAAGGCTAAAGTCAGCTGAGGAAGGGTTAGCGAAGGCAGTCATGGTGAACAAGGAAGCAAGCGACGGCGGGAACAGGGGGGGCATCAACCCCCCATAGAGGAAGACGCGAAGGTGGAGACAGGTTTGGGGAAGACAGGTGCAGGGGGCACAGGACCCAGTTTCCGCGAGGTGGTTTTGGGGATGGGAGGGAGCAAAACAGCGGCGGTTGCGCGAGCTGGTGACCGAGGCAGTGGCCAGGTGCGGGACAGTCCAGCAGAAAAGTCGGAGCACGTTATAATGGCCGGGGACTCGAATTTAGCTAGATGCGCAGAAGCAGTCAAGGAAAGGGTGAGAGGCGACAAACGAGTTTTAATAGGGACGTTCCCGGGACGTAGGCTGGGATCAGTGATGAGACAAGCTAGCGCAGAACTCGCAACTAAAGCTAATGGAGGTAACCTCGTGATAATTGCGGGAGGTCTAAACGACGTCTTGAATGAAGAATCAGCCGAACTAGCGACCACATTGGCGAAAGGGGTCGATGACATGCGCGCCATTTCCCCTCAGGTGCAGATAGTGGTATGCACAATACCGGAGTTAGAGCACTGCACGGGCTCGGGCCTACCTGAAAACCCGGGCCCGGCCCGGCCCGTGGGCCGGGCCGGGTAAAGTAGATTTCAAGGCGGGCCCGGGCCGGGCTCGGGCCTGAAGCTCCGGGTTTAGGGTCGGGCCCGGGTTTGAGCTGGCGGGCTCGGGTCGGGCCGGGCCTGGACTTTTCTCAATTCTTAAAGGGACACGAAAGTGAAACACTGATGTGGTTTAGTCTAATAATGTGTACTCTGAGAATTTGATTATCATTCCTTTCACCACGGTAAGTTTATTCACACAGGAAAAAAATCAAGGTCTAAGTTCCATTTTAGAATTTCGCGATGAAATCTCCGTGCGTAGTGTAACGGATTGCAAACTATTCGTCGTATTTTGGGGGGCACTGGATCTTCAAAATTTCCAGAAACTTGGTATGTTAAGTCTGTGGGCTACTCAGAGGTCAATTTACTTCATTTTTACCGATTAGGGACTACATGGGCCCCAGTAGACGCCGTCAGAATCTATAACGTGACGACTTCTGCTGCGCGAATTTCAACGTGGTGTCGCTACCCGCATTTTCGCGCGTACCAGGTCTTGTAACGGCGAGCGTGGTTATTTTGGAATTGGAAAAAAAGTAATTTACTGATAATAAAAAAAAATATTATTCTCTTTAGTGTCCCTTTTAGTTTATTCCAGAGAAATTGCGCATACATATATTTTTCACATTTTATCTCGAAAAAAAATGCTTCTTTTATGTGGGGCAAGCTATTTACAGTTCTATGATGGACTAGTACTGAACTTCTTTTGATTCTTGCATGTGGGGCTACTTGATTTATCTGAAACGGGCGAGCTAAAAGTAAATAGGCCAAACGCTTACATAGTTAACAGCTGGCTATTCTGGGCTGGAACACGATGGGGATGTGCATGCCGTTCAATGGTACTGCTCGAGAAAGCATATATTGAAGGCACCTTGCGCTATTGCCTACCGGTGCTTCACCGATTATCACCTGCGAACAAGAGAACTTTAGAAGCCGCACGAAACAGCTGCCCACGAATATAGGGCTCCCGAAGAGCTCATCAGCATCGGGAACTGTAGCAGAAGCAGGATGTCTCCCGCTAGATGTCATCACTACCCAAGAAACCATGCATATTCATCTTCGACATATCTTACAAGGGAAGAAACATTTCCTGTACCGCGTCCATCTAACCAACAGCAATTCCGCATTCGGCCAAGCTGTGCAAATGCTTCAGCTTGATCATATTAGCCAGCCAAAGAAGTTAATGCCTCCAACGTTCCCTCCCTGGACACTTTCGCCTCTAACTATAAAACGATTTGTACCTGGCATCAATGGAGCAAAGAGACGCATGTCACAGACTGCACTGCTACAGACTACTCTCCTCCACATAGCCGAGCACTATGCTGAGCACTCTCATATTTATACTGACGCCTCAACCACTCAGGAGACCTCCTCCTATGGCATATATGTTCCCTCTACAAGACAAACACTACCTTATCGGCTACAACGCAGGACATCCTCGACGACAGCAGAGCTTCATGGCATCAAAGAAGCTGTCCTCTATATCCTGCGCCAAACGCCGGACCGATGGGTAATTTTCACCGACTCCAAGGGAGCACTACAAATATTGTTCAACCTCCTAAAGAAAACTAATTCTCACCCAGTTTCATTCGACATAGCATACTTACACCACTTGGCTATTACCACAGGTCACTTCATCACGTTTCAATGGATACCGGCTCATTGTGGTATTCTGGCCAATGAAAAAGCAGATGAAGCAGCACGCAAAGGTCTTCAACGCCAAAATTATAGGCGAACATATTTCACCAAATCGGATGCTTCTCAGCTGGCCAGAAGACTTGCTTTTGAAGAAAATAAGAGGCTCTGGAACCTTCCGACACATCATTATGCCTTCCTCCACTCAATCGACCCGCATCTCAGAACAAGAGTCCCATCCAGAATTCCTCGGCATCTGGAAACCCTATACCATCGTCTTCGTCTAAACACCGCCTATGGAAACAGCTTACGGTACCGCTTCGGTCAAGCAGCGAGTCCGTGTTGCAACAACTGTGGCTCCATCGAAACTGTGGAACATATTTTATTTGAGTGTCGTGCGTATGCCGATGAGCGTGCGCTCTATGAACATTACATGCATTCGATAACCCAAAGAACTTTCTCATTTGACTCTGTATTGGGCCCTTTAGCCTGCCTCACGCTACAGAGGCGTGCGATGAAACATTTGTTCACGTATTTGGACAGTATCGGTCAGCTCCAGAAACTTTAGCTCTACCTTGAAACCACGCAATAAGACTATATCAACGCACGCTCCCACCTAATAGACAAAAGAACGAGCCTGCTTTTTTTTCTTATTTTTTAGTCTATTTTAACATCTTATATCCTTTCCCCTCCTCTCTCTCTCTCCCTACTTTCAGTCCCCCCATCCCCTTCCCCACGCAGAGTAGCAAGTCAGCGATTTGCATATGCCGGCTAAATTCTCTGCTCTTCAATAAAGAGTTCTCTCTCTCTCTATTCTGGGCTTTCTTCGCATTATTATTTTATATCTCAAATGTTATTCTCTGATCACATCAATTAAAGTAATATAATAAATTTATAACTTATCATCGCAAGAGTTCTAAAGCTGGGAAACGATCTTGAATATATTTCAGCCCTCCACTAAAATGAAAGGACTGCACGGGGTCTCGTTACATAGGATCCCTAGAAAAACATTTGTTTTCCGGGGCTCCGTCACGGCTCCCAGTGGTCATGGCACGCGAGATGGACATGCACAGCCTGCTTTATGCGCCCACTTTGTTAGCGTTTGAGTTTTCGTCTTGTTCTGCTATCAGGGGTCTCAAGCTCGCATCAGGTAACGGTCCGCATTCACGAAAATGTACTCCCGCAAGGGCCAGGACAGTGGGTAGGAGGGGGTGGGGGGTGGGGAATAGGTTGTACAAAATGTCACCTAATTTTGGCATTTGAAAGACCTTTCCCATATATCATATATCGTGGTCATTTCCGAAGGGTATTTGGTGGCGAGATTTCAACAACATATCTATACCTATCTCCAAAATGACTAAAATCTGGACGCCGATTCTGCAATATAGGCTTTTTTCTCTCACGGTTATATATCAAGGCATGGTGGACGCACGGGGTGCCTCACAAGAAAATGCTTTAGACCTATAATGCTTATGTAGCTTAAGGACGTACTTATCGAGAAATTAAAAAATGGGACGAAGGCAGTCGTGTGCGGGTCACGGGGTGCGTGTCTGAGACCCCTGCGCTATATAGTGCCAGAGATGCATGATACTGCCGAAACAGCGTTGGAATGTGCAGGAATAGCATAGGTCCATTAAACAAGGCCTCGGGCAAAGTATGTTTGCTTACGAAATGCCTGGATTGAAAAAAGACAATTACGAATTCATTGCCATGTGATTGATATCCCTTTACCTCGAACCATACGAGTAAGCGTCGAAAAGCTTATTCGCGCCTTTATTACCAAATTGGAACAAACCCTGAAAATAGATCGAGATTTCTTTGTCCTCCTCCTATCAGTCGTATAGTCCAGCGACCACCTTCTATACCAGTACAACATCGCTAGGAAGGCGTATACCATTATAATATGAAAAAAAAAAAAAGAGAGCGTGGTGGAAAACATGCCTAACATAGACTGCTGAAAACTGCAAGGAGAACCCCTCAAATATACAGGAGTATTATAGCTGACATTGAAGACCGGCACGACGTTCGGGAGCGAGAGAAATGAAGGGATCAGCTGGACAGCTATATATGTTCATTGTGCGGAAGTCCGCAGAGACATCCTAAATTTGCTCCAGTGGTGGAAGTTAAAAAGAAAGACAGGCGACGCCTTGACAATTCGCTAGGCAGATGTACTCCCCTGCTAGCCTAAGCAGTGCGAAAAACTTTAGCGCGGCAGGATATGAGATGCAACAGCGCATAATTTGATTTTTTGCACAACGACATGTGAAGAAACAAGCTGTAAAAATGCCACAAACAACTGCTAGATTGTATATACTAGCAGTGGTGGGATAGGTGAAAAGAATGCTATGACAAATATTGTTTTCTTCCTTTCGGTTGCTTATACGTATTTCTAAAAGTACACGTGGTGCGCGCGGTTCATTATAATTTTTGTCTAGGTTAGTGTAGTTACAAGACCGTAATGAATTTTGCTTTCTTTCTCTATTTCTCATGCAGCAGCAAGGTGCTACTATGCTGTAGACAGGCGCTACATATTGCCACGCGCTATTCCTATTTTCACTTTTGTTGTATTCGGTTTTCGCCCACAAAGGCCGTCAGCAAAGCTCAACTCAAACCGCGCCTTATTGTTCTACAACCTTCGCGATTATTGTAGATCGTTTTGTTAAGATTGCGCGCAAGACGCGACCACTCGAGATTATTCCAGAGCGTGCGCGATGACCAGTGATAAGGCTAGAATGTTCGACGCGGGATGCATAAAAGCCGGCGCGCTCCAACGATGTCCAGTTGATCGCCGGCCGACGCTCAGTTCGCCGCTATCAGTGCCAGCGTGTATTGCTGTAATCCTACTCTGTTTACCGGCCACAAGTTCGGCCTAATAAACAGTTTCATTTTGGACACGTCGCCTGCTGCCTTCGTCGACGTCACAACCACGTGACATCTGGTGGAGGTGCTGTTCCTTCATGTTCCGGACGCCCCCCGTCAAGCCGTGAACCCAGCCCACAGCGCGGAGAAGACACCGAAGCCCCCGTGCAGCAACGAGCTAGTCGCAGGCTGCAAGGCTTGCAGCCAGAGCACGGACTCCTGCCGGAAAACACCAGGAAAACCAAGACTTCGACCTCAACCGCAGCGACGATGACAGCCCCTGTGCCGCCTGCGCCCGTCCTGCTCCGGCAGCCGAAGGAGCCGCCGACTTTTCGCGGTTCACCATGTGAGGATCCAGAAAGCTGGCTAGAGGACTACGAGCGGGTCGCCACGTTCAACAACTGGGACTGCGACGAGAAGCTCCGCCACGTCTACTTCGCCCTTCAAGACGGCGCAAGGACCTGGTATGAGAATCGAGAGTCCTCGCTAACATCGTGGGACCTCTTCCGCTCCGGATTTAAGAACACCTTCACTAACATCGTCCGGAAAGAAAGGGCTGAAACACTTTTGGAAACCCGTGTGCAGCTCCCCAACGAGAATATCGGAATGTACACTGAAGAAATGACTCGCCTGTTCCGTCATGCAGACCCCGCTATGCCCGAGGAGAAGAAAATCCGCTTCCTGATGCGGGGTATCAAGCAGGAACTATTTGCCGGCCTTGTTCGCAACCCACCGAAGACGGTCATGGAATTCGTCTCAGAGGCCACGACGATCGAGAAGGCCCTTGAAATGCGTACGACGCAGTACAACCGGCGGATTCCCTTAACGACCTACGGAGAGAGTCACGCGCTGCAATCCGACGACCTGCGCGAGACCATCAGGGCCATAGTTAGGGAAGAGCTGCGTAAGCTGTTGCCATCCTCCCAACCTCAAGTGGATTCTCTCGCTGACGTCGTGCGCCAGGAGATCCAGCAATCTCTGGGCGTTCCTCAGCTAACAGAGCAGCAACCGCAGGCTATGAGCTACGCTGCTGCAGCGCGTCGTAACGCTCCACCACCACGCCCACGTGAAGGCTTCGCACCGCCGCAGTTCCGACGCCAGATGCCGCCGCCGCCACCGCCACCGACGCCATACCGTCCACCCACCGGCCAGCGTTCCGCTCCGAGGAAGACCGACGTTTGGCGCGCCCCTGACCACCGCCCCCTGTGCTACCACTGCGGAGAAGCTGGCCACACCTACCGCCGTTGCCAGTACCGCCAGATGGGCCTACGCGGTTTCGCCGTCGACGCGCCTCGTCCACAGCGGGGTGAACGACCGCAAGACATCGCCGACTACCTCGCCGGAGCTCAGTGGACGCCCCGACGACCTTCCCGCTCACCGTCGCCCGGCCGCTACATGTCACCGCACCGCCGGCAGTACACTGGCCCAAACCGGGGCCGGTCACCTAGCCCTTACCCGGAAAACTAAGGGCAGCAACCGATGGAGGTGCGGTTGCTGTACGTCGAACTACCGTAGATCCTCCGCCGACGCCGACGACGACGACGCGACGAAACCTGCTGAACACGACGCGAAGCAGACAGAGCACTGCCGACGAAACCTCGCGGACCGAGCTAGACCTGACGACGCAGCATGATGGAAGCAGTGCAACAAATAGACGCAGCCGTGATCCGACACCGCGAGCTAACCGCAACGCAAGGCGACGGACTAGCGACCTCGACGTTCTCATCGACGGTCACAACGTCACCGCTCTCGTCGACACTGGTGCCGACTATTCCGTCGTCAGTGGACCATTCGCCGCCAAGCTGAAGAAAGTAAAGACCGCTTGGAGTGGACCCGAAATCCGGACAGCTGGAGGTCACCTGATAACGCCAATTGGAGTCTGCACGGCGAGAGTCACCATCAATGACCGGACTTATCCTGCGAGCTTTGTTATCCTGCAACACTGCTCAAGGGATGTGATACTTGGAATGGACTTCCTAAGTGACCACGGTGCCGTCATCGACCTGAGGTCTGAGTCGATAACACTGACCTCGGAAAAAGCGCTCCCGCCCCACGCGACGCCAAGGAACCATCCATTGAATGTGATGGGGGAGCAGGTGACCGTTCCGCCGCTCTCCAGCGTCATTATTTCCGTCGGCACCGAAAATCCCGCAAACCTTGAAGGCGTCATCGAGGGCGATCAGCACCTACTCCTGAACCGTCAGATTTGCGTCGCAAGAGGCATCGCCGAGTTGCGTGAAGGGAAAGCAAAGGTAGTGCTGACAAACTTCAGCCACGAATATAGGCACCTCAACATTGGTACGACGATCGCCTACATCGACGAATGCGTCGTCGCCAGCAATGCTTTCGCCCTCTACGATGCTACCGAACCTGCTTCGACGAATCAAGGTCCCGGAATAGATTTCGACGTCAACCCGAGGCTCCCGAAGCACAAGCACGACCAGCTCAAAGCCCTGCTACTGCAATTCAAGGACTGCTTCTCGGCGTCGTCAAGAATTCGACAGACCCCAGTCGCTAAACATCGCATCATAACAGAAGAAAGTGCCCGACCAGTTCGACAGAGCCCGTACCGAGTTTCGACGCGCGAACGCGAGGCCGTGAAGAAACAAGTCGACGAAATGCTTCGCGACGACATCATTCAGCCGTCCAAGAGTCCGTGGGCGTCACCCGTGGTTTTAGTGAAGAAGAAGGACGGAACTCTACGCTTCTGCGTCGATTATCGCCGCCTGAACAAAATCACGAAGAAGGACGTGTATCCTCTCCCACGTATAGACGACGCCATGGACCGACTCCACAACGCGAAGTATTTTTCGTCGATGGATCTGAAGACCGGCTATTGGCAAATCGAGGTCGACGAGAGAGACCGAGAGAAGACTGCCTTTATAACACCGGACGGCCTCTTCGAGTTCAAGGTCATGCCCTTTGGCCTTTGCTCGGCACCTGCAACTTTCCAACGGGTCATGGATACAGTACTGGCTGGCTTAAAGTGGCAGACGTGCCTCGTGTACTTGGACGACGTCGTTGTGTTTGCCTCAAGCTTCGACGAACACCTCCGGCGCCTTGAAGCTGTACTTCAAGCAATCAAGGCCTCCGGACTCACCCTTAAGCCAGAAAAGTGCCGCTTCGCATACGAGGAACTTCTGTTCTTGGGTCACGTCACCAGCAAGTCTGGAGTTCGCCCCGACCCACGGAAAACAGCTGCCATCGCTGCCTTCCCGCCGCCCACCGACAAGAAAGCCGTACGCCGATTTCTCGGCTTGTGCGCCTATTATCGACGCTTCGTCAAGGAATTTTCGCGCATCGCCGAGCCACTAACTCACCTCACGAAAGCCGACGTGGAATTCAAGTGGGAAACTGCGCAAGTCGAATCATTTGAAGAACTTAAACGACGCCTACAGACGCCTCCGATACTTGCGCATTTCGACGAATACGCCGAAACAGAAGTACATACCGACGCTAGCAGTGTCGGACTCGGCGCCGTGCTTGTGCAGAGGTCCGATGGACTGGAAAGGGTCATCAGTTATGCTAGCCGGTCGCTATCCAAGGCGGAAGCCAACTATTCTACAACAGAAAAGGAGTGCCTTGCAATCATCTGGGCAACATCCAAGTTTCGCCCCTACCTCTACGGCAGGCCTTTCAAAGTTGTAAGCGACCACCACGCCTTGTGTTGGCTAGCTAACTTGAAGGACCCTTCAGGTCGCCTCGCACGGTGGAGCCTCAGACTTCAAGAATTCGACATTACCGTCGTGTACAAGTCCGGAAGGAAACACTCCGACGCCGACTGCCTGTCTCGTGCCCCCGTCGACCCACCGCCGCTGGACGACCAGGATGATGACGGCTTCCTGGGAACCATAAGTGCCGACGACTTCGCCGAGCGACAGCGCGCCGATCCGGAACTCAAGGGCCTTATGAAATACCTCGAGGGCAAAACCACCGTGGCTCCAAAGGTATTCAGACGAGGACTGGAGTCGTTTTTCATGCGCAACGGCGTTCTCCTAAAGAAAAACTTCTCGTCACTTCGGGCCGACTCCCTCCTCATAGTACCTTCGTCATTACGTCCAGAAGTTCTGCATGCTTTGCATGACGACCCGACGGCTGGACACCTTGGATTTTCCCGTACGCTGGCAAGGATACAAGAAAAGTACTACTGGCCTCACCTCACTGCCGACGTCACCCACTACGTGAGGACTTGCCGAGATTGTCAGCGACGGAAGACACCACCGACTAGGCCAGCCGGACTTCTGCAGCCCATCGAGCCACCTCGCCGGCCGTTCCAGCAAATTGGCATGGACTTACTGGGGCCGTTCCCGGCGTCGAACTCCGGAAACAAATGGATCGTCGTAGCTACTGACTACCTCACCCGCTACGCCGAGACAAGGGCCCTGCCCAAGGGCAGTGCCGCTGAGGTAGCAAAGTTCTTCGTCGAGAACATCGTACTGCGTCATGGCGCCCCAGAGGTCCTCATTACTGACAGAGGTACGGCCTTTACTGCGGACCTAACTCAGGCGATCCTGAGGTACAGCCAAACAAGTCACCGCCGGACCACTGCCTACCACCCACAGACCAACGGTCTGACCGAGCGTCTAAATAAGACCATCGCCGACATGCTGGCCATGTACGTCGACGTCGAACACAAGACGTGGGACGCGATCCTTCCGTACGTGACCTTCGCATACAACACGGCCGTGCAAGAAACGACGCAGATGACGCCATACAAGTTGGTCTACGGACGGAGCCCGGCAACGACGCTCGACGCCATGTTACCGAACGTGACCGACGAGGAAAACATCGACGTGACCGCCTACCTACAGCGCGCCGAAGAAGCACGACAGCTCGCCCGCCTGCGGATCAAGAATCAGCAGACGACTGACAGCCGCCGGTACAATCTTCGACGACGGTTCGTGGAATACCAGCCCGGCGACCACGTTTGGGTGTGGACGCCGATACGACGACGCGGACTTAGTGAAAAACTTCTTCGACGATACTTCGGACCGTACAGGGGTACTTCGACGCCTCGGCGCACTCGACTACGAGGTTGTCCCTGACGGCATTACGAACTCTCAGCGGCGCCGTGCGCGACCTGAAGTCGTCCATGTCGTGCGCCTCAAGCCATATTACGCCCGTTAGGGGAATCTGAGGACTGTACGTTTGCTTTATTATTGTACTTTATTGCTTGTGCTTATTGTTTATTGTACTTTCTTGCTTTATTGTTGTTATTATTGTTACAAGCATTTTTTTCCCCCCGTGTTCTGTTTTAAGCATCGGGACGATGCCTTTTCAGAGGGGGGCATTGCCACGCGCTATTCCTATTTTCACTTTTGTTGTATTCGGTTTTCGCCCACAAAGGCCGTCAGCAAAGCTCAACTCAAACCGCGCCTTATTGTTCTACAACCTTCGCGATTATTGTAGATCGTTTTGTTAAGATTGCGCGCAAGACGCGACCACTCGAGATTATTCCAGAGCGTGCGCGATGACCAGTGATAAGGCTAGAATGTTCGACGCGGGATGCATAAAAGCCGGCGCGCTCCAACGATGTCCAGTTGATCGCCGGCCGACGCTCAGTTCGCCGCTATCAGTGCCAGCGTGTATTGCTGTAATCCTACTCTGTTTACCGGCCACAAGTTCGGCCTAATAAACAGTTTCATTTTGGACACGTCGCCTGCTGCCTTCGTCGACGTCACAACCACGTGACAATATCATGACGGGTGCACGATTGGCTTTGTCGTTAGAACATGCGTTAAATTTTAATACACCGCAATATAAACAAAGGGAAGAGAGCGTTCTGTTCCTTGTGTCCTCTTTTTTATTGCGCTCTGTATTGAAACTGAACTCATGCTGCAAATCACTTTCCTTGGTACAATATCTCCTGCGAAACGCTCTTGATGATCCCCATGGTTGACGTTTCGGCACCCAGCAGGGGCGTAGCCAGAAATTTTTTTCGGGGGGGGGGGGGGGGGGGGCACCACCTTGATTTCGGGTGGGGCACCTCCTTGAAATGGTCATTTTTCGCTCTGTATGCCATGGCGAAAAAAAATTTCGGGGGGGGAGGGGGGGGGGGGCACGTGCCCGGTGTGCCACCCCCTGGCTACGCCACTGGCACCCAGTACGGGAGCCTTGTTCACAACGATTGTGAACAAGGCTCCCATTTGTGGGTCCGGCAACGTCAACGCATTTTAATTCTCTAGTGGTCGGTGTCCTCGTCTTTTTATTCAATGATTCCTCCCGACCACACGGGTGTCCGTCCAAGCCTTGATTGCATCCCCATAGTATCTGCAGAAAAAGTAGGTACAGTGTACCACTGCCAAGCAAACATTCATTGCATCCAGTATATCAGCTCAGCTGTTTCCACCGTGAGCCCCTTTTTACAAGAAATTACCATAGGTTAAAGTATAATTGTTAGCGAAGCATGCGCCACCAAAGCGTAGATATATGCCACTTAAAACACCTTGTCAATCTCGTTTTCGGACGACACCGCCTAGATTATTGGCTCGGGCCTCTGTCGGGCCCGATCTGCGGTCGGGCCGGGCCGGGCCGGGTAGGCAAATTTTTGCCTCGGGTGCGGGCCGGGCCCGGGTATCGCTTTGAATCACCGGGCCGGGCTCGGGCGGGTAAGCTAAAACAACTTCCGGGCCCGGGCCGGGCCCGGGCCGAAAATCCCGGCCCGTGCAGTGCTCTAACCGGAGGTACCGGTGCGTGACGGCAACCTGCAAAGAGCGGTTGTCGACGCAAACAAAGAGATATGGCAGATGAGTCGAGAGAAAGGCATCGAGGTAGTGGAAATAAACAGAGAGGTGCACAGGTGGGGTGGTTTTCGAAGAGACGGAATACACTTCAATAGGAGGCTTGGTCATGAGGTGGGTTGGCGACTTGCAGGACGCGCAGTAGCTTTTTTGGGGGGCACGCGGGCCCTTCGGTGTCCAGGGTAGCGTGTAATGAGAACAACAACCAGGGGGGACTCTGTGACAGGTAGTATAGCGAAAAACCAGAGAAAAGGTAAAAGAAGGGAGAAGGCGCGTGTCGCAATTGGTTACATTAACATGCAGGGTGGCAGAAAAAAGTCAAAATGGTTAGAGATTGAGGGACAGTTAAACAAGGAACAGATAGGTGTTTATGCGGTTACAGAAACACACCTTAGAGACTTGGAAGAGCCACCACATATTGACAATTACATTTGGGAAGGATGCAACAGGATCATATCAGAAAGGAGAGGTGGGGGGTGTTGGAATGCTAATTCATAGCAGAGCAAAATGGGATAGAGTGAAGCAAACGTGTTCAGAGCACCTGTGGGTTTCGGGCACAGTAGGTGGAAAGAAAACGTGGCTAGGTGTAGCTTACTTGTGGACGGGGAATAACTGCAGAGAAAAGAATCTGGAGATAGTGAAATGCATAAGCACCGATATTAAAGAATTTGGTCATGATGCCGAAATAATCCTTCTAGGGGACATGAATGCACACATACATGACCTTGACGGATATTCAGACTCCAATGGCAAGTTATTGCTAGATCTCTGCGAGCAACATAGTCTTGAAATAGTTAACGCGGGGCCTAAGTGTGAGGGACACATCACGTGGGAAGTCGGAAACAGGCAGTCGAGCATTGATTGTTGTCTCATGACAGAAGGAATCTATGACAAACTTAGAGAGATGAGAATAGACGAGGAAGGCATTAACAGCTTGGGTAGTGATCATAAACGCATAACATTACAAATGGGATATAAAACTGAAAATAAGAACCTAGAATCGAACATTGGCAGCTCATATTTAAATGAGAAACAAATAACTAATATAGCCGCAAGAGTCGAGGGAGAAGTAGACTAACTTCCAGGCAAAGACTGGAAGTATAGTGAGCTGCTACATGTAATCACGAAAGAAATAGAAAAAGGGAAGAAAACTATTTCTTGGAAAGGAAAGAGAAAGCCAAAAAGTTGGTGGAACAAAGAAATCCGGGATGCGATCGAGAAGCGACGTGAGGCATCACGGCAGCACAGACAAGCAAAAAAGGAGAAGCGGCCACAGGATGAAGTCAACCAAGTATGGGAAATATATTTATGAGCAAAAATCCATTGTGCAGAAATTAGTCGAGGCAAAAATTAAAGGCGAAAGTGAACGCTGGATGACAGAGATTCGCGAAAAGAAGAAGGCCGCGCCTAGGATATTTTGGAGCCACCTAAAAGCGCTAGGTAGGAAGTCTGTAACAATGCAACAACATATGGTAGATGAAGAAGGAAATCAATTGGAAGGGTATGAAGCGCTAGGTTACATCCGAAAGGTAACAGCCGATTCGTTTAAAAAGGTCGCCCAGGGGATTCCCCCGGTGAGTAAAAGTATACAGAAGAGTACAACCGAGGAAGATGTAGTACTTGAAAATTTCAATTGGAAGAAGGCCGAAGGAAAAATTCCTAAGCGCACTACTCCGGGCTTAGATGGGGTTCCCGTCAGCCTAATTAACGAACTAGGACAGAGCACTAAAGAAGCACTGCTGAAAGCCGTAGAAAAGTGCTTACAGGAGAGGGAAATACCAGACAGTTGGCGAAAAAGTAGAATGAACTTAATCTATAAAGGCAGGGGAGAAAAGGATAACATTCGCTCGTATAGACCGCTAACTATTACATCGGTGCTATACCGGTTGGCGATGCAGGCAGTAAAATTAAAAATAGAAACGTGGGTAGAGCAAAATGATATTTTGGGAGAACTCCAGAATAGATTCCGAATCGACAGGCGGTTAGACGATAACCTGTTTGTTCTTACACAGTGTATAGAAATACCAAAAATAGAAAACAGGCCCTTATACGTAGCTTATCTAGACATCACCGGGGCATATGACAACGTTAATCAGGAAATTTTGTGGGATATATTGAAGGAAGTGGGCATAGGTGACGACTGTATACAGCTTTTGAGGGAGATATACCGAGAAAATACAGTTTGTCTAGAATGGGAAGGAATAAGCAGCAAGGACAGCGTTGACATTAGCAAGGGGCTGAGACAGGGATGTCCTTTGTCCCCGCTGTTATTCATGCTGTACATGGTGAGGATGGAAAAAGCGCTAGAAGGTAGCAACATTGGATTTAATTTGTCACACAAACAGGCAGGCGCGATGGTTGAGCAGAAGCTTCCAGGTCTATTTTATGCTGACGATATTGTCTTATTTGCGGACAGTCAAGATGATATACAGCGGCTGGCAGATATATGCGGAAGGGAGGGCGAGGCTCTAGGACTAGGTTTTAGTGCAACAAAATGTGGATTGATGGTATTCAATGATCACGAAGACCATGCGGTCTTAATACAGGGCCAAGAAATACCGAGGGTAAGCGAGTACAAGTACCTCGGAGTGTGGGTAAATGAGGGGGGATAGATATATGGAGGTACAAGAGAAAGCATCGGTAACAAAGGGAAAGAGGAATGCTGCAATCATGAAGCACAGAGCGTTATGGGGATACAATAGGTACGAGGTGCTTCGAGGGCTGTGGAAGGGTGTGATGGTTCCGGGGCTTACATTTGGGAACTCAGTGGTGTACATGAAGTCAGAGGTGCAATCTGGAATGGATGTAAATCAAAGGACTGTGGGACGCCTCGCGTTGGGCGCTCACGGGAAGACGACAAATGAGGCTGTAAAGGGTGATATGGGATGGACAGGTTTTGAAGTGAGGGAAGCTCAGAGCAAAATTAGATTTGAAGAGAGGCTGCGGAAAATGAAGGAGAGTAGATGGGCAGGGAAGGTTTTCAGGTATTTGTATAGAAAAAGCGTCGACACGCAGTGGAGAAAAAGAACTAGGAGGCTCACCAGTAAATATACGGCTAGCAGTGTGGGCGACATGGCAACAAGGAGCATTAAGCGAAAAGTCAGAGAGGCGGAGAGGACTTATTGGATGACAGCGATGGAAAAGAAGCCGGCTCTCAGTGACTACCGAAAGGGAAAAAAACGAAATAAGGAGGGAGAGGTTTTATGATAATTCAAGGGGAAGCGCTTTACTGTTTGAGGCAAGGTCGGGTTGCCTTAGAACGCGTAGCTATAAAGCGAGATTCTGTAACGAAGAAGAAGAATGTACATGCTGTGGGGGGAACTAAGGAAACGATGGAACATGTACTGATTGAATGTGGCGATATCCACCCAGATATACGTGTGGACACGAGTCTACATGAAGCCTTGGGTTTTAGGGACATCAATGGAAAGCTCAACACGTCCGCGATAGAAATAAGTAAGAGACGGTTAGAGTATTGGTGGCATAAAAGTAGAGATAAAGGACAAAAATGAAGAATGGGGAAAAATAAGGTCATTCTGCCTTAAGAAGCAGAGATATGGACCGTGAACTTATATTTTTCTTTGCTGTAATAACATAGATTTAATCAATGTAGATAAGGCATTAGGCCACCATAAAAAGAAAGTTTTTTTTCGAGCCTGGTGGCAGACATGTCACCGCCCCGTTATAAAGGGGACGCTCATAGCATCCATCCATCCATCCACGTAGAGTGCCTCGATGCGCTCGTTCGCCTCCGCTCCGTTCAGGGTGGAGACAAGCGCGTCGTCTGCTACAGCGGTCGCCATTACTGATCCCAATCGTCAATGCGCGCACTGCCAGCGCGCGTATTCGCAGCCTTTTGCTCACGAGTAAAGACACTTTGGGCTGGACTTGCCTTCGCAAACGCATTATCATTCACGGATGTTGCTAGTTATAGGTTTGTAGGCGCGTATCACAGCAAGTAATCGAATGTTTCGCGCCTAAAGCTGTTGCAGGACGTAATGACCCTTACCGCCGGTGCGGCCGCTGGCTGCGGCTGAGTGGTGCACAGCTGTTTTGGATCACTGAGAGCTGGAGGCATCACTCTTCACTTTTATACTTTGCGGGTGTATATGTTCGTTTATTTATTTATTTATTTATTTATTTATTTATTTATTTATTTATTTATTTATTTATTTATTTTTACACCGCATACACACAGCATTTCCCAACATGCATCAGCAGTGATAAATTTGCTGACGTGAGAACCCTAAGGTTTTAATTACTCGCTGTTTAGCTAAATCTTAAAGCGAATAGAATTCGCGCGCAGGTTCCGAGGCTGCTGTTTTATGTGACCGATTGCCGGATATATTCGTCCTCGTGTCCTCCTATTGAATGCCTATTTAAAATACGACTGTATTTCCCATTTCGAGAAAATACCAGCGAAAATGCGGTAAGCATCACAATGTCGTTTAGCGATCGCAGCGGAAACGACTCTACTCTGTGATGCTTCAGTTTTTAGGAGCGAAGCTCCTTAGGCTCTCACGATGTCCGTTGTCACCGTCGGACCGAAACACAGCTGTTAAATATACCGTACAAAGAGCGTTCATAGCGCGCATATGATTTAAAAATAGACCGTACTATGTCCATCCGTCTGTCCGGGCGTCCATCCGTGCATCTGTTCGTCCCCCCCCCCGTCCGTCCATCTGTCCGTCCGTGCGTGCGTCCATCCGTCCGTACGTCCGTGTATCTATCCGTGCGTCCATCCCTCCGTACGTCCGTGGATCCGTCCGTCCGTCCATCTGTGCGTGCGTCTGTCCATATCTGTCCGTCCTTCATACTAGTCGGCGACTTCAATGTAGACAATATGGACCTTAGGACCTAGCTTCGCTCCGTCATCAGCATTCACTTCGTGGATCTGCAGCCATTTTTTTCAGCGCCGCAAATTCCGCGTTAAAATTAATGACCGTGTATGGTACACAAAAAGCGTTCCTACAGGGAGGTAATTCTGGAAAATTATTCCACCGGATAACTAAAATTTTTTTTATCTATTTGTCGTTCTTGTTCCGCAAGAAAACACAGCTCGGAGTGAATAGTTGCAGTTCATTACAGACGCGACAATATTCATAATCACACGTTCATGCATCAAAAAAAAGAAGAAGAAGAAGGAGATGCCTGCGACAGCGAAAGTACGATTTCGAAGCACACCCCGAAAACAACGCCAAATTTATGAGAACGGTTCTCAACGTTCGAGGCACACACACGCAGTCAAAACCACACACATAACTTGTAATGGCGTTGCTAGTAATATACACGCCGTTTTAAAAATCATACCAAAAGTACCCAACGTGCTTGCAATACTCACGCTGCATAGACGAGAGGCACTCGTCGGCTGCCACTTGTCACGCTTTATTATCATTGTCCATAGAAGTATTTTTTTAAGATCCCTTGGGAAAGATAACATCTTCCATCCATTCTTATAATGGTTCGTGCACTGTGGCACGCAACATCCAGTCATCTTGCGCATAGGCGTGCGCACGAGGGGGGGGCAGAGGGGGCGGCCGCCCCCCCCCTAGTCACCTAAGAGAGGGGGGGCGCAAATTCTGCCCCATACATTGACTTAATAGGAGGGGGGGGCGCTGCGATGAACCTTCGCCCCCCCCGTGCCCCCCCCCCCCCCCTGAATGGGAACCCTGCGCACGCCTATGATCTTGCGGGACTCGCGTCGAATCAGACGGGCGACAAGGCGGCAGGCGCCGCGTGCACGCTTAAAAAGAGCGCGGCGTGGGGTAAAACATGGCGGACGCGCGAGGCGAGGCGGCGTCGACCCTTTCAAATACAGTGTACTGTACTTTCAAAGAATGGCCACACTCTAAGCGGGGGGCGCGCGCATCGAGGCACTCTATTTATACGTTGTTTGCACGTTTATCAGCGGTGAGTGGCGCGCGTTCGTCTTGCTTTCTTTTTATGCGGTCGCAGTCTGACACCAACGCTTCTGTATGCACACTCATGTCGCGAAAACAAAGTCATTGTATTGTTCCGGGATGCACTACAGGCTACAAGTCATCTAAAAAGAAGCATGCGCTGTTTGGTGTTCCGAAGGACGAAGCTATCTTGGCGCAGTGGCGGAGAGCGATCCCGCGTGCTGACAAGCTGCTGCAAAAAAACTCCGCTGCCTGCGACCTCCACTTTGACGAGAGATACATCTCCCGATACTTCGAGCACACCGTGAACGGCGAAATAGTACGCATTGAAAGGGGCACTCCCTGAGGCGAAGCTAAGGGAGAGCTGGCGATGTTCACTAAGGGAGAGCTGCGACAACGGGGGGCCTCCTTTACCTTTCGGAGGAGCTCTTCTCATTTTTAGACGCCCTTGAAATCACTTTTTCAATGTGGTTTAGTTACAAAGAGCTGCACAACGACAGCTTGGAGAGCTTGTCTCCTGCTTGCAAAAAAACGTCACACTGGGCTGCGCACAACATGGTCCGAGCATCACCAAGGAGGTGACCAAGTTTTTCTGCTCACCCGTCTGGATTTCTACACAAAGGCACTAAACAAGGAGAGAGCGCGTCTTCCCGTGAAAAGAGAAAGCACCTGAAGCTCAGGCGCGTCACCTAAGTTTACAGCTCAAGGGAGACAACGTTCTGTGGTGTGCAATGTCAACTATAAAAACATTTTTCTCCTGGATAAAAAGAAAGAAGACAGACGCGCATTCGATGTGTAAAAATTCATCGTTTAAACACATACTGAGTCACTATTCGGAAATGCATTGTATGATCAGTGTGCAGAAATAAATTTTTTCTTCCGAGATACCGCTCGTAATTCTCGTCTTGGCGTTTGATTATGCGTTATCAGAAGTGGCTATAGCGAGCCATGTATATTGTTACGAATGATGGGTGGTTATTTACAGATTAGGGCTTGAAGATATGATGGTTCGCCGTGGTAGCCATCAAGATGTTGCAAATATTGCTCACAACTGAGTTCATCGTTCTACTCTTCCACAATCCCTTAGGCACATCGATAAAGCGTTTCAGTGCCGTTGCGCGCTCAGTTGGCACCATGTAGATATTTTAATTCCATCGCGCGCTCGCGTTGGCGCCCTGTAATTCCAGAAGCTAGCGTAATCACCCGGTCGTCATTTGAGGCCATGCACGAGCAACAATACACATTTAAAACGTTGCACACTGCCTGCGTGTGCGGATGATTTCAGTACCCGCGCAGCGCATTGCCGCCGCGGCTGACGTGGATGGATGGATGGATGCTATGAGCGTCCCCTTTATAACGGGGCTGTGACATGTCTGCCACCAGGCTCGAAAAAAACTTTCTTTTTATGTTGGCCTAATGCCTTATCTACATTGATTAAATCTATGTTATTACAGCAAAGAAAAATATAAGTTCACGGTCCATATCTCTGCTTCTTAAGGCAGAATGACCTTATTTTTCCCCATTCTTCATTTTTTGTCCTTTATCTCTACTTTTATGCCACCAATACTCTAACCGTCTCTTACTTATTTCTATCGCGGACGTGTTGAGCTTTCCATTGATGTCCCTAAAAACCAAGGCTTCATGTAGACTCGTGCCCACACGTATATCTGGGTGGATATCGACACATTCAATCAGTACATGTTCCATCGTTTCCTTAGTTCCCCCCACAGCATGTACATTGTTCTTCTTCGTTACAGAATCTCGCTTTATAGCTACGCGTTCTAAGGCAACCCGACCTTGCCTCAAACAGTAAAGCGCTTCCCCTTGAATTATCATAACACCTCTCCCTCCTTATTTCGTTTTTTCCCTTTCGGTAGTCACTGAGAGCCGGCTTCTTTTCCATCGCTGTCATCCAATAAGTCCTCTCCGCCTCTCTGACTTTTCGCTTAATGCTCCTTGTTGCCATGTCGCCCACACTGCTAGCCGTATATTTACTGGTGAGCCTCCTAGTTCTTTTTCTCCACTGCGTGTCGACGCTTTTTCTATACAAATACCTGAAAACCTTCCCTGCCCATCTACTCTCCTTCATTTTCCGCAGCCTCTCTTCAAATCTAATTTTGCTCTGAGCTTCCCTCACTTCAAAACCTGTCCATCCCATATCACCCTTTACAGCCTCATTTGTCGTCTTCCCGTGAGCGCCCAACGCGAGGCGTCCCACAGTCCTTTGATTTACATCCATTCCAGATTGCACCTCTGACTTCATGCACACCACTGAGTTCCCGAATGTAAGCCCCGGAACCATCACACCCTTCCACAGCCCTCGAAGCACCTCGTACCTATTGTATCCCCATAACGCTCTGTGCTTCATGATTGCAGCATTCCTCTTTCCCTTTGTTACCGATGCTTTCTCTTGTACCTCCATATATCTATCCCCCCCCCATTTACCCACACTCCGAGGTACTTGTACTCGCTTACCCTCGGTATTTCTTGGCCCTGTATTAAGACCGCATGGTCTTCGTGATCATTGAATACCATCAATCCACATTTTGTTGCACTAAAACCTAGTCCTAGAGCCTCGCCCTCCCTTCCGCATATATCTGCCAGCCGCTGTATATCATCTTGACTGTCCGCAAATAAGACAATATCGTCAGCATAAAATAGACCTGGAAGCTTCTGCTCAACCATCGCGCCTGCCTGTTTGTGTGACAGATTAAATCCAATGTTGCTACCTTCTAGCGCTTTTTCCATCCTCACCATGTACAGCATGAATAACAGCGGGGACAAAGGACATCCCTGTCTCAGCCCCTTGCTAATGTCAACGCTGTCCTTGCTGCTTATTCCTTCCCATTCTAGACAAACTGTATTTTCTCGGTATATCTCCCTCAAAAGCTGTATACAGTCGTCACCTATGCCCACTTCCTTCAATATATCCCACAAAATTTCCTGATTAACGTTGTCATATGCCCCGGTGATGTCTAGATAAGCTACGTATAAGGGCCTGTTTTCTATTTTTGATAATTCTATACACTGTGTAAGAACAAACAGGTTATCGTCTAACCGCCTGTCGATTCGGAATCCATTCTGGAGTTCTCCCAAAATATCATTTTGCTCTACCCACGTTTCTATTTTTAATTTTACTGCCTGCATCGCCAACCGGTATAGCACCGATGTAATGGTTAGCGGTCTATACGAGCGAATGTTATCCTTTTCTCCTCTGCCTTTATAGATTAAGTTCATTCTACTTTTTCGCCAACTGTCTGGTATTTCCCTCTCCTGTAAGCACTTTTCTACGGCTTTCAGCAGTGCTTCTTTAGTGCTCTGTCCTAGTTCGTTAATGAGGCTGATGGGAACCCCATCTAAGCCCGGAGTAGTGCGCTTAGGAATTTTTCCTTCGGCCTTCTTCCAACTGAAATTCTCAAGTACTACATCTTCTTCGGTTGTACTCTTCTGTATACTTTTACTCACCGGGGGAATCCCCTGGGCGACCTTTTTAAACGAATCGGCTGTTACCTTTCGGATGTAACCTAGCGCTTCATACCCTTCAAATTG